>PVIH01005912.1:0-117604 GCA_004025045.1 Sigmodon hispidus
TCACTGGGGGATTCTAGGCAGGGGCTCTACCACTGAGCCACACCCCAGCCCCTCACTGTGGAATTCTAGGCAGGGGCTCTATCACTGAGCCACACCCCAGCCCCTCACTGAGGGATTCTAGGCAGGGGCTCTACCACTGAGCCACACCCCAGCCCCTCACTGGGGGATTCTAGGCAGGGGCTCTACCACTGAGCCACACCCCAGCCCCTCACTGGGGGATTCTAGGCAGGGACTCCACTGCTGAGCCACATCATCTACAGTTCTGAATTTCTCCTTTTAAACTGGAAATAGTTATGACATTAGTTTTTTTTTGAGGAGCTATCTCAGCAATAGAGACTCAATGTAGATGTTTGTTAAATGACTTAGTAAACTGGCTGCATAGATGAAAATCACTGGGAGGGGGAATTCATTGCTATAACCCTTCAAGTATTTCATACAAGGCCTGGTACAGCTACATCTTGATTCTGCACTTCTTTTCCCAGGGGATGAAGGCCACCACTGTAGGATTTTGGTTGAATTATGTATCTTTTCCTTCATGCCTCTCTTCCATACACTGGTGGATTACATGCTTTACTGTCGCTGTGATTAAACACCATGACCAAAGCAACTTCCAGAATGAAGGGTTTATTGGGTCTTACAGTTTCAGGGGGATAAGAGTCCATCGTGCGGAGGTTGAGCAGCAAGCAGCAGGCATGGCAGCTGAAGCAGGAAGCTCTTCACATCTTCAAGCGCAAGCATGAAGGCGGCAGAGAGCAAACTAGAAATCATGCGAGTCTTTAACTACCAATGCCTCCAACAAGGCTGTATCTCCTAAACATCCCTTCCCCAAACAGTGCCGCCTTCGGGGGACTAAGTGGAGAAATACTTGTGCCTATGGGAGACATTTTCAAACACTCAGCAAGGTATAACATAGCTGGGAAGATTTGTTAAGCTCTGCCCATTTAATTTTTTTTCATTCTTTGACAATTTAATTCACAGGTATGATGTATGATAGTTGTTTCCACCCCATCCTTCCTCACACTCTGTCTGCTCCCACTGGGCATTTGTCTTCTCAGCAAATCCCTCATGTCTCCTTTTTGTCTGTGATCCACTGAGTTTGCATGTGGGAGCATGGGCAGCTTATCAGTGGCTACAGTACTGATACTGTACTACAGTATCAGTGGCTACCCAAGAAAATATCACCCCCATCCCAGCAGCTATCAGCTGCCAAAAATATTTAGGGAGGGCCCTTCCCCCATCCCTCATCCATGATGAGATGCTGACAGGCCAAATCTTGCACAGATAACCACGGCTAGAGTGAGCGCAGGACTCTGATGGTGATGTTTTGTACAAAAGACAGCCTTTTTGCTGTATATCACTGTGCAGTCTGTCTTACACTTTTTTTTTTTTTTGCTGCCCCTTCTGTGACATTTCCTGAGCCTTGAAGGTGGTGATACGGCTGTTGTGTGTCAGGACTATCTTTTATTCTCAGCATCCTGGACAGTTATTAACCTCTTCCCACTAAAAAAAAAAAAAAAAAAAAAGCTTCTGTGATGAAAGCTGGGGGCCCCTAATCTCAGGGTCCCAGAAGTTGGGACTGAAGTGTTGGTGGTGACCCCACCTCAAACAGTGAACAAGAGATGGACCTTCTCTGTCCTTTTAATCTTTTCTTTTCTTCTGAAGATTTTGATTTATTTATTTAGCTTTTTGTGGATTGGACACACTTGTTCCCCCCAACCTATCCCAGGCTTCAGCTACAGCTCATAGCTGCTGTCCCATCTGCGCCATCCATTCTTTCCTGGCACCTGTCACAAAGAAAAAAATTAAATTCCCAGATGGGACTTGAGGGATAGTGTAGTTGGAAGTTACTCTCAAATATCTGGCAGCCACTTTCCAAATAATTGACTCAGAGGTTTAATATTACTTATAAATGCTCAGACAGTAGCTCAAGCTTATTATTAACTAGCTCTTATACTTAAATCAACCCATAATTCTTATCTATGTTTAGCCACCTTATCTCAGTTCAACATTTTTTTTGCTTCCTCTTCATCTGGCTGGTAACTGCTTCTCTGCCTTTCTTCTTCCAAAACTTTTCCTAGTCTAGTCAGCCCACCTATACTTCCTGCCTGGCTACTGACCAATCAGCATTTTATTAAACCAATAGGTGTGTCAAAATGGCACTGTGTATTACATTATCCCACAGCAAGATGGTTCAGTGGTTAAGAGCATGTATTGTCTTCCGGAGGACCTGATCTTAATTCCCAAAATCCATGTTAGGTGGCTTACATCTGTCTGTTATTCCAGATGTAGGGAATCCTATTGGCACCTGTGTGCATGCATGCCTCCTTGTTGGTCTCTCTGTGCACACCTGTGCATGTGTGGGAAAACACACAAACAAATAAAAGATTCTCAGACAAAATGCTGGAGTCTCCTGTCTAGCATTTGCAGACTGATCACTGGGCTGTCCCACATTGGCACAGATGGTGGTGTTTTTAACTGTACAGTGAACTGGAAATGTACAGGCTTGGAATTCCGTGTACACCAGGTTGGCCTCAAACTCACAAGAGATCTCTATGCTTCTGCCTCCTGAGTGCTACGGTTAAAGGCATAATCTGCCACATATCGCTTCCCTTTGGATTAAAATGAAGGATTAATTTATCTCCATGTCTCTCTTTGCACATGTGTACATGTGCCTGTGGAGAAGGCATCAGATCTGGAAGTAGAGTTAAAAAGCAGGTGCTGAGATCCAAATCAGGTCCATTGGAAGATCAGCACAGGACCTTAAGCACTGAGCCATACCTCTAGCTCTATTTTGGGGGATTTTAAGACAGGGTCTTGCTATGTAGCTGTCGTGAGCATATACCCCAGCTATGAGGAGAAATGATTACTTTTTAAAAAAAACCAAACAAACAAAAAAACAAAACCCCTTTTTTATTTATTTGCCTTGGTGTTTGCTGGAACTGGGAACTGGAACTACAGACAGTTGTTAGCTGCCATATGGGTGCTGGGAATTGAACCTCGGTCCTCTGGAAGAACAGTCAGTGCTCTCAACCACTGAGCCATCTCTCCAGCCCTGAGAAATGATTACTCTTGAGTCAAACTTGGTACAGCACTCATTTATTCACACAATTAGGGTTTTATCGGGAGCTGCGATTGAGCCGCAGCCTAAAATGGCACCGGCTTCCGCCCTCCGCCTTCCCAGACGGCGAGCGCTCCCTAGGGAACAACTCCTTATTTGGCGTGAGGCGATCACGCGAGTGAGCATCCGCATGCGTGGCCCAATGGGCAGCATCCACGTGGCAGGGAGTGAGTGGATCACCGGAGAGCTTTTAAGCCAAGAGCCAGGGGGAAGGGGAAGGAGAAGGAGAGAAGAAACAAGAGTGTGCATGCTGTATAAAGGACCTGGCCAGTTGCTGCAGAAGAATCTCGTGTTGTGTCTTCCTTGCCGGCGGTGGGCACGACAGGGTTTCACACAATTAAGGTTAGTATAGGGGTATAGGGCTTCTCCTGTTCTCCTCATGGAGACAGAGTACCTTCTCTGTTCATAGGTCCAGGCTCAGGACCTGCTCCTCTGGATCTGGGCTCAGCCTCCTGGATCAGCCTTGTCTGCAGTGAGTGCAGGATCTCAGGTCTCTGGCAGAGGAGAGTCTCAGATGTCCTGCCAGTCGGGGGTGTGATGTGCTCTGATTAGGGTGGTGAGGCTTCACTCTTTGTGGAGGTTTTCTACCCTATCACTGTATGTACTCCCAGCCTAACTTACGTCATTCATTGCTTATCACGGTTCACACTCTTGTGAGTTGTCCTTCCTTGCTAGCTCTGTGCTTACCACTCCTGACCAGGGTCCTTCACCCTCAGTCTTACATGCTCCTTATAGTAGCCGACTGACTGGCCTTTAATTCTTGAATGACGCGTGTGTGCCCCAACTCCTTCCTCCAATGGCTTTTCCTGAATACCTTTTTGTAAGCTCTTGGAGGCCGGGGAGCAGAAATAAACCCAGCTTAAGATTTCAATCACATTCTGCTGTACTTTCTCTCACAAGCCTGAAATAACATTTCTAACACCTTTTGTGACTGGATACACTGAATTTAAATAGGACTGTGGCTGTAAACAAGAGGAGCGAGCTGTAGATTGATGTGTCTATTTCAGTGAACTGCAGCCATGTTATTTGGGAATGTGGAGACTAAAATTAATAAAATGAGAAGTAGAAAAAGCCCAAAATTTGGGGATGTGTCCTGTAGTGATAGGTCTTTAAATAACACCAGCAGGTGTTAATAAAAGACCTTAAAAAAAAAAGAGTAACATGCTTTTTTATTTGTACTTATTTAGAGACAAGTTTGCATTGTAGTCCAGACTAGCCCAGTTACAATGTAGTGAAGGCTGGGCTTGAACTCCTGATCCTCTTGCCAACACCTCCCAAGCATTGGGATAACAGCTGTGTACCACCATGCCCAATATGTTTTATTTTGGCAAGGGTTTTTCCAGGTCACTGTGTACACACTTAATAGCTAAGTGTTTTGTTTTTTTGTGTGTGTGTGACTTGGGCTTTGAACCGGGGTTTTTCCATATACTAGACAGGAGCTCTGCCATCTGAACAGCCCTAGGATAGTATTTTTATTATTATTTATTTTTATTCTGAAGATGAAACCTAGGGCCTTATGTATTCCACACACATTGTCTACCACTGTGCTATGTCCCATCTGTAGTACTAATTTAAAATTGTTTGTTACTGATGTCACTGGCAATGACATGGATATTTATAAGTACTTCATTTTAATGAAGGGCAGGGCTGAGAAATAATGCTCATCTCAGAATGGAAATAAAGATGTTAGTTCTGTTCTATGTCAGTGGGGAATCAGCTCAGATCCAACAGTTTTCACTGGAAGAGTTGGACCTGAGCTCACAACAAAGATCCCTCACTTTCTGATCTGCATAAGTAAAACTATCTGCTTAATCTGAAGAGTTCCTGTCCCTGAATGCCACTGTAGACTCATCACATACACAATCATTTACAAACTGTTATAGAATGGCGCCTTTGCTGTATGTGTTCAGCAACCCAACTCGTATAAATTTGGTTAAGTGGTGCACAAAAAGCCCACATCTGATGACTTCATTATATAGCATTGTGGCAATATGTAACATATTTAATAAAACCTGAGATTATATACACAGTCAAGAACTAGGCAGACAGCTCAGGAATTTTATGATCCTTGAGTACAAGGACAAACAACTGGGATTCAATAGCACACACCCTTAATTCCAGCACAGGGAAAGCCAGGAGTGGTGACCTACACCCTTAATCCCATAACCCCAGAGACAGAACTTCCTCTGTTTCTGTGAGTTCAAGGCTAGCTATGAAATAGAGTAGTTCACATCTTTAATGCTAACCTGGATGGGATACAGCTGACAAGAGTATTTAAGGCCTCTTAGGAACCCAGCAGAAGCGGAAGCGACCAGGAGCAAGGTTGAGGAAGTTGGAAGACAGCTGGGTGAGAACTGACTGCCTCCAGTCTCTAACACAGTACACAAACTGGGGTCTGTTCCTCATGCTGGAGCCTGAGAGCTACAGCCTTTTCACCTAGGCAAGCTGTTGCTTAGTGCTCACTATAAATTCACTGGTCAGACCTGTAGAGCAGGCTCAGAGGTTAAGAAAGTCCCCTGCCCTTCAAGGGCACCCACCTGTGCTCCTCACAAACTGCCCGCAACTCCAGCTCTCAGAAATCTAATGCCCTCTTCTGGCCTTGGTGAATACTGCATCCACATGTTATAGATGCACCCAAAAATAAAAATAAATTCTTAAAAATAAGAATAAACCTTCAGACACTAGACTTGTCTGATGCTTTATTGAGCCGGAAATGTTCACATTTGACATTCTGACTTTTCCTCAGCAAAGCCAAAGCCAAACTCCTCAGTGCTCTGGGTGGTGATGCTCTTTGCTGGTCAGTCTGCCCCAATGACTTTACTGAGCTCATTCTGCAGCAGGCTCTGTGACCAAGTCACTCCTGTAAGGGCCCACAGCAGAGGGTGAAGCCTGCAGGGGATGCAAGACATGGTGAGGCTCACAGGGGGAATCCCAGAGCAGCATTGTCTAAGATTTACTTCTTCAGCTATTTTAAACAAAATGCTTGGCTTTACATTTCTATCATCTGAAATGTTGACTATAGAGTTTGGGAAGAGGTAGATAACGAAGACGACAAGAGGGGCCAGTGAAATGGCTTAGTGGGTGAAGGTGTGTGCCTGGCAACCCAAGTCTGATTCCAGGAAAGCATGTACAGGTGGAAAAAGAGAACCCGCTCCCACATTTTCTTCTGACCTGCACAGACACACTGTGGCACATACATGCCTCACTCACATGGACAGATGCAAAGGAAGAAATGTAACCCAGCTCTGAACGCCAGCCACTGTGAAACAACTTTCTTTAGAACATGGTCTGCTTTCTGGTAGCTATAGAGACCAGATTTTAGGAAAGCAGACACTGTGTGCCATTACTGTTAAGGGAGAATACAGAATGTATGTCCTGCTCACAGCGAATAAACTGCTCTTCCAAATCCACAAAATATTTTGTTTTGTGCATAATTTTAAAGTTAGTACACAAAATAGTTTCATTATGGCATGTCCAAATAAGTATGGCACTGTATTTTCATTATATTCACCAGCCATTGTGGTCACTTTCTCTCCCCCAATATATGTATATATGTACGTATGATGTATGTATGTATATATATTCATGTATTTTTTAAAAAAAATTTTCAGATTCTGCATATAAAAGCAAACGCCAAAAAAAAAGAAAAAGAAAAAAAAGATCAGATTTCAGCATTATTTCAGAGCCCTTTATGCAGTGTGGGCATGTCTCTATGATTGACTTAATAACTGACTGGCCTGTAGCTGCAGAGGATAAGGTTAGGCAGGAAAGCCAGACTAAGGACACTGCGAAGGAAGAAGAAAGGCAGAGTCACCAGGAAATGCAGAAGCAGCAAGACATGCTGCTGTGGGACAGGAAAGCCATGAGCCATGTGGCAATACACAGATTAAGAGAAATGGGTTAAAGTTGTAGTTAGTAATAAGCCTTAGCTATCAGCCAGGTATTTGTAATTAATAAGTCTCTGAATGGATATTTGAAAAGTGGCTTGCAGAACAGAGCTGATTGTGGTCCTGGGAAAAAGTCCGACTACGCAGTAGCCGTGATTATCAGATAGTAAATATGTCGGCTTTGTGGGCCATACAATCTATCACCCAACTGTGAAAACATGTACTTTCAGAAGATAGTTGATGACGTTCAAAACGGAGACTTGAGGATGTGGCTGAGATTCAATAGATCTTTATTTATGGAAGCAAGTGGCAAGCTGGATTTGAAATGGAGGCTATAGTTTGCCAACCTCTCATCTGTACTAGCAAGAGAAGCACAATGTAAACCATATATGCAATTTAAGACTTTCTAGTAGCCACATTAACTTGTGTTGTTGTTTGGCTGTTGTTAAGTGGCCAAAAAGGTGCGTATGTTTGGCTGTGAGCTTTTGGGAATTGATGATTCCATTAGGGCTCCAACCAACCCAGAAAAGGATTGACCATTCAATACTACCAGGAGGTGGTGACTGGCTGGAGGAGGCAGCTGCTGGCTATGCCCTGGGTAAGCCTATTTTGTTTCCTGCTTGTCTCTCCCCTCAGCTTTCTGCGCAGTCTGGTTCACAGGTTCCCATCATGATATCCTGCCTCACTGCAGTACGACAGCAAGAGACAGATGTGTTGTGGAATATTATTTTAAGGTATGCTCATTTGTTTAGGCTTTAGAACATTTGCTCTAGATATGTCGCATTTAACTCTGTGAAGCTGTGTTATTTTGCCTGTTGCCTGATGGTCTAATAGGCTAATAACAAGACAGGAGAAAGACTAGGCGGGGCTGGCAGGCAGAGAGAATAAACAGGAGAAATCGCGGAGGAGGAAAGAGCAAGAAGACAACAAGGAGAGGAGGATGCCGGGGGCCAGCCACGCAGCATCTCGCCAGCCATGGATGGAGTAAGATCTACAGAAGTGAAAGATTTAAAGTTAAGAAAAGCTGGCAAGAAACAAACAATGTTAAGGGTGGGCATTTATAATTAAGAATAAGACTCGTCTGTAATTTATTTGGGAACTGGGTGGTGGGCCCACCAAAAGAGCAGGTCTCAGACAAAAGCCTCTGAACTCCTGGGCCAGGTCAACCTTTCTAAGCTTTTTTTTTCTTTTCTTTTTGGATTATGTTTTTAATTTTTTTCTAGACAGAGCTCCTCTGTGTAGCCCTGGGACTGTCTCTGAGGACTCACCTGCCTGTGTTACCAACAGCTGACTTGGTTCTTTGAAGGTATTCTGCTACAGTAATGGAAACAACAAAGTAAAAATGACTTTAACTTTAGTCTTATGTCACCCAATATAGCCCAAATATTTTAACACGTAACTACTGAAATACTGTACATTTCCTTGTACTGTCTTTGCAGCTGTTGTTTACACTCTGTGCACCTGTTCTATTTCTAGTACTGTCATGAGACCCCGTATTTTGGACCCAGGTTCCCCATGCTGTGATTTCTACAACTAACTTGGCAAGGCAGTGCTGAGATTTGGCTCTTGAAAAGTTAAAGACAGGACCACATTGCCCTACAGAACATAGGACAAGGAATTATAACTATGGAGAAGAGATAGTTTGGTTTTAGTCACCTCTAGCTGAGAAGGCCTGGGATTCTGGAGCACAAACTCTGCTGTAATTAGGTGAAGCACTCCTGGCCTCTGCAATGAGTCTGACGTCAAAAGATTATTTGATGATATCACAAAAAGATCAAAGTATGAGCCCAACCTTGTAATCACCAGCCTCCAGCAGAATTCTAATTACAGTAAGGGAGCTAGCACCCACAGATCAGTACTGACAGCATTTGTGTCCTTTTGAAAAGAAGGCCTAGAGGCTTTAGATGATGCTGGTGAAAGGTAGTATAACTAAGAGCCAGTGATAGCTCAGAAGTTAGCAGACAGAGCCTGCTAATAACCCCAAGCAGCTCTTGTCACATGTTTCTAAATCAACAAACACAAGATTGGACATGAGCTGTTAATGAAATTTAGAAACAACTGTTTTTAACAAAAAACTTTATTACCAAAATACAATATTTAAGTCAATACATGACAAACTCCTGTAAAGCAAAATAAATTATTCTAATTTTGCACAGTACTTCTGAAGGTAAGGAAGTGCCTGGTGGCTGGCTGCACTCTCCTGCACAGGTGGCCTGTTCTACCACAAACACAACTCTAGAGTTTTGGCTTTTAAGGCTTGCAGCTCAATGTGCAACATAACGTGACCAGATACCAATCGTCCAGTTTTAATGTCACGGTGTCAGAATCAACTGTCCCTTTTTTTACATGGTATTCCACAAGTTTCTCTACTTTGGCTACAGAAGTAAAGCCATAGTGTTACACAATACTTATTTCTTTAAAAAAATACACATCTTTATGCCCGTGAATGTCAAACTCAAGTTACTATTAAATATATTTATAAACTATTACTTTGAGCACCTTGCTGTACAATTTTAAAAAGAAGATTAAATAAAGTGTTTATGAAACTGAGAAACAGAGAAGCCTGCTCATCTTTGTCAAGCCAAGTATGCTAGGGAGGTGTGATGTAAACATGATGCTCACATTTGTTTTGTGAGGAAAAAAACAGAATAGCTACAAATTCTCCAATGGCTACCTCAAACAGGACTGAAAAGTCCATGGCAAAAGCTTCAGGTGGTGTCACTGCTCAAAGTGATATAGACATAGAAAAAAATAGAATAAGCCTGTGGATGACAGGTCAGTGGGGACACCTGCCAGGTTCTTATGGTCACAGCAAGGGATGATAAAGCCCTAAAATAATATTTATAAAGATCACAATCATCATCTCTCCATTTCATGTCTACTGAGTTTAATTAATGTATTGAAAGCAACATTCCCCATCTAGTCTTAGAAGTGCAGATGGTAAGGGCAGAGACAGACAACAGGATTCCCATGCCAAAGCATACAGTAGTAGCCAGTACACTCCTGGCTGCTGAACCTGCCTGACAGTGTGGAGGCTTTGAAGCTTCGGGTTAATCTTCCCCCATGGGGTGGGGGAAATTTTAAATTCATAATCGCAATCATGTAAAGACTGGGACACATCATTTGAAGAGCCATACTGTTGGAATAGTGGGATGTTTTGGGTGACTACTATTTTTTTAAATAATTCTAGAAAACTAAAGCCACAGAAAATTCACTGAAGGCTAATACTGTTTAGACTAAAGCACAATGAAAAACATCTAGTGTGTTCAACAGCAATGGGTAATAAAAATGGAAATTATTTGCATTTGGAGTTAAATATATTTTAATTGTGAAAGTGAGAAAATTTATTTAAACCCACAGAGGGAATTTAGGGTAATCTAATTATATCAATAAACTCATTTTCTTATTGGAAATGAATTAACTTTCACAAATAAATTAAGTCTACCTTGGCCAGGTGTGGTAGCACTTGTCTTTAATCCTTTGGGAAGCCGAGGCAAGTGGATCTCTGAGTTCAAGGCCGGCCTGGTCTTCATAGTGAGTGCCAAGTCAGCCAAGGCTACACAGAAAGATCCTGTGGGGAGGGGGGAGCTACCTAAAGTCAAATTAAATCTTAAAAGATTGGCCAAGTTTTAGCCAGTATTCTCTAAATAGTGGGAAAAGAGAAGACAACTCAGAAGTGTTTCCACACATCTGGCCCATGCATCAGCTCCCAGTGCCATGGGAAAGCCAGGAACTCATAGCCTGACATGTGAACTCTGGGAACAAAAGCTGTAGAAATCTTGTCCATACCCATGGATCTGTTCCTTCCAGGAACTGACCCTCAACTCTGGGTGTGTAAACAACACCTACATTAACAGCAATGCAGAATCTGTTTGAACAAAATAGTATGTAAGTGACCAAAACTACAAAAACTGCAACATGCTGTTCTCCTCAGCCTTCGAAATAATGACACAAAACACTTGACTAATGAGGTCATATCTGCATGATGTAAACTTTAGCACAAATGTACTGAGTTTTTAGTACTCTTACAAGCTAACAAACACTTTGAGAAATGAAATAGTCTAGCAACCTTCCAAGCGGTGTTTCCAACACGAAACAGCTTGTTTGTTTTCTTGTGGCTGATGCACTTATAGAAGCACCCCACTGCTGAGCCATATCCTCAAGCCTCCAAAATTCTGTTTTTAAAGACTTCAGTTTTTATTAGTGTTTTGCCTAAATTTATGGCTGTGTATTAGACACATACCTGGTACCAGAGGTGGGTCAGGGGTACCGGAACCTAGAAGTATAGATGGCTGTGAGCCACCGAGTGGTTATTGGGAATGAAACCTGGACACTTTAGGAGAGTAGTCAGTGCTTTTCACTACTGAGCCATGTCTCCAATCCTCTCGGAAATTATTTTGTTTAGTTTTTTTGAGGCAGGATTTTACTTTGACTTTAGTTAGCCTAAAACTTGCCAAGTAGACCAGGTTAGTCTCCAACTCAGAAATCCACCTGTCTCTTGTTATATTTCAGTCATACTGCATTGTTCCGTTAAATGTAACTATACTAATAAACCCTAAGAAGGGAAAAGCTCAATAGCTGTACTAGTTTTGAGGCATCTGACTTTCAGCTCTTATTCTTCCAAGTGATCTCCTTTTTAACCCCATAAGGCCCAGCCCTGCTAGCCCAGGCTGGCCTCACACCTGCAACTCCATGCTCAGAACCCCAGGTGTGCATTATAGCTTGTGTAACCACCTTCAGCCTCCCGAAAGAGCCTTATCTTAGAGCTGGAACATTTCGATGGTGAGTGATGCAGTACCATGCTCATCCTCTGTTGCTTGAGGAGACTGGTAACTGCTGCTGCTGGTGGAAGTATGGGCTGAGTGGGTTCACATTGCCAGAACTTCTGCGAAGTCACCCATTTCAGTGAACCTGAGTTGATTCGAGTCTTGTGGGGAGTCATTTTAGATTTGAAACTATAATCTGCTTCCCAAATGTGGTCTATATAATTGCTCTTTTATCTTTTTTAGGGTGCAAAGGACCATACCCTACACTGAGTCTGTGATACATTCTCGTCAACAAGGGAGACAATTTATAAAGCCTATTCTATAGCAGGCTGCCTGCTGGCGACAGCAGAAACCACTCTCTCTCATTTGTCGCTTTTCCCACCAGAGCCCTGGGCCACGGTAGAGCTGGCCAGTGTAGCCTTCAACTCATTTGCTTGCAGACTCTGAACTATGTAAGCTTTTAATACTAAACACTTGACACTAAGAAGGGTGACAGAGGCTCTCATAAGGCCACAACTCTGTATCTTCACTCCAACACTGAAATACCAGCCACCCCTGCTGCTTCCCCTTGTCTGGTGTCTCTAGCACTGAGGTTGACCTGTAGTTCAGAGGGTCCCTCACACAAGCTCCCAGCTAGTTGGCATTCAGGGCTGTGCTGTGGTCCTTGTTCAGGATGATGCTGACAATCTCCCCCTCATGTTCCTTCATGTGATCCAGGAGGCTTTCCTTGCTGGTCGACTCAAAGCCACAAATGCAGCAGCAGAAGAGCAGCACGCAGTACTCGGTGCCCGGTGCAGGCAGGCTACAGCTCCTTCCTGAGATGTCAGGGCTGCTGCCTGTGGGGCTCAGTTTCTCAAACTCGCCACCATCCATGACTTCACTGGGCAGCTGGGAGGATGACATCAAGTCTTCTGGACTGCTTGTGGTAGGGTTAGCTCTCTCTCCACTGCTGGTTAAGACTGTTTTCGCAGGAGATTTTGCCAGAACTCTTATAAAAGCAGAACACAGAAAACTTTCAGTGGGTTGTTCTGTAGGCTAGGAGATAACCCCTAGCCATGTTCTGTAGCTAGCAATGAAGTGAGGGCTGGGATGGCATACCTGCTGCTTTGTGAGATTGCATCGTTGATAGCCTTGTTAACTTGCTCATAGTTGTAGTTCTGGTCACTCGCGTGTTTCCACATGTGTGATTTCAAGGAAGGGGGGTGGCTGCATACGTACCCACACAAAGAGCACCTGGAAGACAGGTGTCAGGGAAATCACAACCATTTCACAACACCATTGAAAATTCATGATGGTTTTATGTGAGAGCCACCTTTCCTGGATAAGTGTCTCTCTTCACAGTAAATGAGGACTACCACAGAAAACCACAACTGGACACATTTACATCACACCACCTCAATCTATGGCTCAGGAAACATCACTGAACAGAGGAGAAAAGAGCCAGAATACCAGGAAGTCTGCTGTGAAATAGTCTCTTCTAGAGAGAGACTGCATAAGAAGACAGGAATAAAGTTAGAATCAGTGGTCTTATTAACAATGAAGGGGAAAATTCCATAGGACCCCACCCTAGACAAAGAACTGTGCACAGGCAAATAATAACTGCCGAGAGAGATAGTTAGCTTCTCCCAGGAATGAACCTCCTTATAGTGGTTTTGCAATGGGGGGGGTGGGGTGGGGTGGGGGGGGTGTCAGGTCTATAATCCTATACACACAAACAACAAAAATAGGCTTAGTAAGGTACATTTATGTATATTTGCAACTATATATACATGTAATAAGGATTATCAAAGAAAACGTGTAGTGGGATTATGCTGGTAATGTAAATATTTGTCCTGCGTATGGGTTTAATAAAAAGCTGATTGGCCAAAGGCAAACAGGAAGTGTGGGTGGGGCTACCAGGCTAAGAAAACTCCGAGTACAGGAAGAACAGAGACAGATGCCAGAGAGCAGCCAGAGAGAGCCGCTGCCACAGACACAATGAGATGGCAGCAGTCACAGAGGAAAGAAGCTGAAATGCTGCTCTGAGAAAAGGTACCAAGCTGTGCAGCTGAACAAGATGGGTTAGTTCAGATGAAGAAGTTAGCAAATTATATGCCTGGGCCCTAGGTCAAATAGCATAAAAATAATATAAGCCTGTATGTGATTATTAAGTGGGGCTGAGAGTGAGACCAAACCTCTGGTCTAGCCTGTAAAGTCTGCGTCAGAATGATTTACAACTCTGAAGACAGCAAGTAGCATTTTTTTTTTTTTTCATTACATGTCCTAAGGATCAAGAATAAGGGCAAGGATCACTGATCTTGAGGAACACTGGTCTACTCAACAGCAATAAAAACATAATAAATTTTCCCTGTGTAGTCTGGGCTGTCTTTGAAATTAGCTTCCTGTTTTAGCCTGAATTTGGGATCACAACATGTGCCATCATATCTGACAAGGCTAAGGCAATTCTTTTTCCAAACAAAACCTTTTATGTGTATGGATGTTATTGCGTGCATGTGTGTAGTGCCTTCACAGGGCAGAACGGGGTATTGGATCTCCTGGAACTGGAGTTATAGGTGGTTGGTTGTGAGCCACTATGTGATAATGGAAGTAGAACATGAATCCTATGGAAAAGCAGCTAGTGCTCAAACCCCCTGAGCCTTCTCTCCAGCCCCATGACTGGGCAATTCTTAACAGAACTTACAAAAACCAAAAACCTAAAAGGATGCCGAGCCTCACTAGTAATTAAGGAAATACAGCATAGTCATAGAGAAAAGTGTGTTTACGATGTGGTACAGAGTCTTCACAGATGTGGAGAGATGGAAAACACACCAGTTGTACACAGGAGTGAACACAAAGAACATTTGGCACACATTTGTAACCCACCAATCTTCCTGGGCTTCTCCCCTACAGGCTCTCTAGCACACATTTGTAGTGTTCCCTATGGCTGTCAATAGCAAAAAGGATGTAGCTCACAACTATTGCTTTCCCATCAGAATACAGAAACAATTGGTTTATTTTTACATAATGAAACATGACAGAGAAACACCATCATCACCACCAACCAACCAAAAACTATTAATTCCTCACAAACCAACTGACATTGGTTTCACCATGGTTAGTGAAAAGAAAAACCAGCAAGAAAGGTTTTTTAGTGCATTTTAAAAAGAATATTTAAATTGCATTTTACTTGTTTTATGTATGTGCTTGTGCATGCTTGTGTGGTGGTCAGAAGACAATCTTTGGGTTGTCTATATTTGTATACATACACACACATATATACACATTATGTGTATGCACGTAATAATAATGTAGACCTGTAAACCCAGCAACTTAGGAGGCTGAGGCAAGAGAACTGTTAAATTTAAGGTTACAACAGTAAGACCCCATATTTTAAAAATGCACAAACAAAACAACGACCTCAACAAAGTCACATAATTGTATATATGAAGACAAGTTTAAAACATGGCTTATGTGTAGAGTGTGACTTGAACCAATGGAAAAGCTCAAAATGTAAAGCAGTTAATTTTTTCTAAATCAATCTAGAAGCTAAACATGATTTCAATGTAACAAGAGCTAATTTAAGAGAAAACTAGAAAGGCTGCTTACAAATTTCATGTGGTAAGAAATACAGTTCTTGTTTGTGTTTTAGATTGCACTCTTATAGTGTGATGCGTGTTCAAGAGTGCAGGCCAGACAACAGCTTCCAGGAGTCAGTCCGCTCCTTCCCTGTGGCATCCAGGAACCGAATGCAGGTGGTCAGGCTTGGCTGCCAATGCCTTACCCACTGAGCCATCCCACTGGCCCTGAACTCTACTTTTTAAGTATCAATCCTCCCATAAAACTTGTTTAATTTTCATATTCAGTTGAAGAAATGTTTTGTTTTGAAAATCATGGGCAAGTGGTATGAATGCAAACATAACCCCAGATCTGAAGCCTGTCCTCCACAAAGGAGAGGAGAGACCTGTCTTCTCTTGTCTTCACTGTATCACGTGCTTTCTTCCTTCATTTATACCCATGCACCCCTCCCTCCACCCTACCTTATGCATCACTGTGGCCCACTCCTTGGGCTATTGCTACCTCTGAGATTCATCTACACGGGTGATGGGTGTGTAGCTTCTTTAGCTTACAAGGTGCCTGCTTCTACTCTGATTTTTACTTTTGTAGTTCTTAATTTCTTTGAAATTGCAGAAGTAAAACTTTTAAGGTAGACATTAACCTGTATCCAGAACTACAATTTAGTGAGTATTTTCTAACTAAAATTACGTATTTCAATGGGATGTAACCCTCTACCCCAGGGAAGTTATTCTACACAAACTGTTTTTGTTCTCTGTTATGCAATGTGCCATAATAAGATACCTAAATAAAAAATTAATAAAAAAATTAAACACGTCACTGATCATTTTTTGGGGGACTCTATTTTCTCCTGCAACTCATAAGAAAAAGAGAAAACTCCACTTCTACACTAAAAACATTAGACTTCTGAGATGCATCACTCATCTTTCCTGAAGTGTTAATTTTAAAATGATTTACTCATTTTTATTTTATATGTATGGGTGTTTTGCCTGCATGTATGTCTGTGCTCCATGTGTGTACTTGGTGTCTGTAGAGGTCAGAAGAGAGCCTCACCCCTCCTGGAACTATTATTATAGTTCTGTGGTGATGGGAATCAAACTTGGGTCCTCTGGGAGAGCAATTAGTGCTCTTAACCACTGAGATATGGTTCCAGCACTTTGAAAGTATGCTCAGCATTTATAGTGTCAGAGATAAACCAGGACTGATGACATAAATACTTTTTAAATTAATAGATAATTATGTAGGGAGTGAGTTATGTTATTTTAGATGTAAATGCCCAAATTACTTTTGGAGAACAAACACATTTTAAAGAGTTTGAGGGAGGGGCTGGAGAGATGGCTCAGCGATTAAGAGCACCCTCTGCTCTTCCAGAGGACCCGGGCTCGATTCCCAGCACCCACATGGCAGCTAACAACTGTCTGTAGTTCCAGTTCCAGGCAAAACACCAAGGCAAATAAATAAATAAAGTAAAAAAAAAAAAAAAAAAGTTTGAGGGAGCTGAGCATGGTGGCACAGGCCTTTAATCCCAGCATTTGGAAGGTAGAGGCAGGAGGATCTCTGTGAGTTCAAGGGCAGCCTGGTCTATACAGTGAGTTCCAGGACATCCAGGGCTACACAGAAAACCCTGTCTCAAAAAACAAAACAAATAAACACTTTCTGTGAAATCTCCTAAGCAGAAACAATCTTTGGTGACTCAGACAGAGTACTTCATTTGCTTGGCTGTGCTTAAAGCATCGTGAGCACCCCCTCTGTTTCTCAATTTGCTCTTTACAAAGTTCTCCACCCCTCTCTACATGTTCAGATGGCTCATCACCATACTATGAAGAAGCAAGATTCCAGGAGTTCCCTGGGAAGGCAATGAGGACAAACTGATGAGCTGAAGAAGAAACAGTGCCCCCTTGATTAAAGGAAGACCTCAGCTTCAGAAGGAGACCTGAGCGCCATTCATACATCCTTCTTAGAATGGGTTGGCTGTCTTAGCTGAATCTTTGCATTTTCCATAGCTAAAACAAACAAACAAACAAAGCCCGGTGACTCTGTTTCAAACCCCTGGGACATACATAAAGTTGAAAGGAAAAAGTCAACTTCAAAAAATTGTCCTCTGATAGTCACATGAACACATTCTTGTTCCCATATACATACTTCTCACTCACACCCCCATAATAAATTTTAAATTGGTAATGAATCACTGTTATGGCTTATTTTTACACTTACTTATTTATTGAGGGAGAGACAGACAGAGAAATGAGGGAGAACAAAAGGAGAGAGAGGGAGGGCGAGAGAATATGAATATGCTATCACCATGGCACAGGGGTAAACAACTTGTGGGAGGGAGGTAGTTCTTTCCTCCCACCTCGTGGGTTCTGGGGATCAAACTCAGGTCATCATCAAGCTTTACCAACTGTTCTGTTTCAAGTATGGGGGGGGGCTCAAGGGTTCCAATCTGCCCCAAGTTCTGGCAAGCTCTCTGATTCTTGGTCCACTGAGACATAAACAAGTCAATTCCTGTTCCTGCCTTAGTGGTTGAAGACTGCTCCTATCACCATGGATTCTACCATGCCATCAAGATACCAAATGAGAGCCAAATGGAGTCTCTCCCCTAAGCTGGTTCTACCAGGTGTTTCATTTCAGCAACCACCAAAGTTGCATAGCGCCACCCCATTACTTCACTGTGCTCACCTTCTTCACCGACACGTGCCTTCCATGCTCACATGCTCTGCTGAGTCAGACCGTAAGTGCTGATCCTACCTATTTCAATCTCATCAAAATCCATCAAATTCCCCCAGAAGGGAGAAAGAACATATTTTTTAAAACAGAGACTAATAAAGATACCAAGAGGGCACCAATAGCCAACCTCCATCTAGAATATCACCCCCTGGGAGCACAGGGTGGAGGCACCCAGACAGTATTGGTCTAGGCAATTTGCCCTGGCTTCAGCTGCCATCAGTTTATTGTTTCTTTAGCGGAGCTACCTGTTGCTGCTGGTGACAGCCATGAGCACTTCAACTATGCACATCTATTAACTAAGTCATCCTTGTGACATGAGATGACAAACAAACCTCCTAACAGTCAACTGCTGGCCAGTCCTGACAACCTGCCAATAAGTCACTGCTGCCTCAAAGTTCTGGAATGACAGAACCAATCACTTTCTATGCTGATCCTAACAACTGTTCATAACTGCACAAAACACCATTTTTGCCTGATATAAGAAAACAATGTTGTCACCAAGAGAAGCCAATGAGGACTCTTAGGGCTTCTCAGGTCTTGGCTGAAAACAGGTCAGAATTATTCTACAGGCTTTTCATCACTACTGCATCATTGGCAAGGCACTTAATAGACTTCTAGAACCCACAGAAGGGCGGGTACTGGTTCAGAGAATTACTTCCCTGGCCCAGGCCCTTCCTTGATTATCTCCAAAGTCTGAGTTAATTAAACAACTGCTGTGAGAGGGCCAGATGGAAGATAGGAAAAGCTGAATGACTTACGATATATTAGGGGGGCTGAATATATTTTTAATATGCTAAACATTTCAATAGAAATAATGAAACCAAGTTTGTGTTGTTACATACAATTCACTTTTGATGCATTTGTTGTAGTTTTTTAGGTAAGGTCTTTCTGTGTAGCTCTGGTTGTTCTAAAATTCATTATGTAGACCAGATTGGTTTTGAACTCAAGAGACTGACCTGTTTCTGCTTCCTGAATGTTGGGATTAAAGGAAAACACACCATGCTTGGCTTTCTTTCTTTTTCTTCCATTTTTTATCTTATTGCTTTATGTGCATGGGTGCATGCTTGGTGTCCACAGAAACCAGAAGAGGGCATATGATCCCCTAACAGCTGTGAGCCATCATGCATGTGCTGAGAGAAGAATCTAGGTTCTATGAGCAGCCAAGTCCTTAACCCTCCAGCCCTCATTTTCTATACTTTACGAATTAAGACCTAGCTGGGAGGTGGTGTCACACACCTTTTAATTCTGGCACTTGAGAGGTATACAGAGACAGGGGAATCTTTGTGAGTTTTACAAGAGCCAAGGAAGGCTATACTGAAAAACTCTGCCTTGAAAAACCAAAAGAGACCAAGAAAAATATTGATTTAAATTATGCAATAAGCTTGAGATGCTTTCAAAGGCTCCTGTCACTGTGGAAACAAGTTCCTTCTGCTTGTTCCTTCAAACCCCACCAACCCACACCACTATTCAGATTAAACTACTGGGTAAATAGTGTTCCTTAAAACCCACCCATGCCTCTAAAATGTGAGCTAACAGCACTGATTTATGATTCAACATCTACAAGTTTAACTGTGGTGATGGTGATGAAATGTGGCTTTCAGGGCTGGAGAGATGGCTCAGCGGTTAAGAGTACCGTCTGCTCTTCCAGAGGACCCGGGTTCGATTCCCAGCACCCACATGGCAGCTAACAACTGTCTGTAGTTCCAGTTCCAGGCAAACACCAAGGCAAATAAATAAATAAATAAAAGTTAAAAAAAAAAAAAAAGAGAAGAAATGTGGCCTTCAAGTCATAAAGACAGCGTGGTCAGCCCTCCACAGGCACAGGTAGAAGACATTTGATAAAATAACTCCATTTGTACTAAATCCACACATGTTCTACCTCTGTTATCCCCTAATCAATACCTACTCAGCCAGCACTGATACTGTATTAGATATAATCTAAAGTTGATTGACACATAAAGGAGCACGTGCATAGACTATGTGGAAACACGATGTCATCTGATATGAAAGATGTTATCTGCAGACTGGAACACCTGTGGATATGTTCCAGGTGAGGTGCAGCCAACAGAATACCAGTCACAGACTGGCTAAGGAGCTTTCCACAGATGAACCCCCAGCTGTCTGCTCCCCTCCAGCTTTAACCCTTCCCTGCATAGGCTCCAGATCCGCCATGTGGAAGTGTGCCCTGAACATAGGAAAGTGTCTGTTATCTCACTACTGATATGGAGTGGACTAGCATTTGCCTCCAGGGCACAGCACAGACAAGCAGGTCCAGGAGCAAGGGTTCAAACTGAACTTCATATGCAGCTTGGGGAAAGGCACTTCATGTATCCCAACCTGTTCATCTGCCTATGACAGCTGTCAGGAAGAAGATAACCCCAGATATGAGCACTCATTTGGCACATGGCCTAGTCCAGTGCTCACTAACACACCACTCATCACTGCCTGACACTGCCCACAGGCCTCTCTTACTCCCACTGCCAGAAACTTGGAAGGCTTTGTTTTTAAGGTTTATTTATTTATGCTGGTTATTATGCCATTTGTTTTTACTTCTATAACATTACCTCCCAGATTCTTGAGAAAAATCAAAGCCACTTTCAGAATTAAATAAGAACCCCAAATACAAATGAACAAATCTGTCCCTAAGAAAACTAAAAATTTTGGCATATCAAGTATCAAGGAAGCCACAGCACAGGATGGTGTGAGCATTGCACAAGCAAAGGGCTTCCATGCAGAATAAAGATGATCTCCTGCACATCAGCAAGGATAGGCAAACTACCACAGTAGTGGGCAGCAGTTACACCAGGGACCAGTGCATCTGACATATTCAATGTCAGCACACAGCACTTAGGAGGGCAGGAGCTCATATTAGCACTCCCAATAGCTGCTGACACTGTCTATGCTAAACACACTGCCTCTACCTTAGGTCCAGAAACCCTTCTCTTATGTATCAACCAACCAGAAATGGGCTTGTTTCCTATGTGCACCCAACCCAAGCAAGCAAAGCAATGTTCAAGATGAAATTATTCATAACAAACAAGAAAGAGAATCTGGTAGCAATCCAAATGTCTATAAATAATAGAATGAGTAAATAATCATTTCTGATAGCTCCAGGGATCAAACTCCAGGTTTTGTACACATAGGCAAGCATCCTGCCTCTGAGCTACACCCCTAGCTATGCATTATGGTCTTGTAATAGAATGTAATATAGAAATGAAATTTATTAGCATTCACATACATAAGAATGAGTAGAAAGGTATAAACGTCTACACACCATATGGTTCTATTTCTATTATGTTATGATGCTATCAGTCAACATGGTGCTTGTGAGAAAGGGGTGAGGGTCCTTAATGACAGGAAGGCCAAGAAGGAGTGCCGTCAAAAGGGAGAAGAAGTGTGATTATTTGGGAATCATGTAATTTCCAGGGTTTATTCTAGCTCTAGTCAGTAAGTCAACTGAAGATATTTAAAAGAGAGAGGAGAGAAGAGGAGAGGGAGAGGAAGGACAGAGAGAAAAAAGGTGGGATCAGAGAACTAAAAATTTAAGCATTTTTATTCATAAAATTCATAAGAAAGATGAATTACACAGCTAACAGCACTGGCTGGTCTCCCACAGGACCCATGTTCAATTCCTAACACACAGGTGATAAGCCAGAGCCTTCTCCAATTCCAGCTCTAGGGGATCTGACTACTTTGGCCTCTGTGGGCACTGACATATATGTAGACAAACACCCACATACATCACAAAGAAAGAAAGGAAGGAAGGAAGGGGGAAGGGAGGGAAGGAAGAAAGGAGGAAAGGTAGAGGAATCTAACAAACATAGTGTTTTGACCTGAAAAAGTTCCTGAATTGAGCAAACTGAGAAAAATCTAGCAATATTTTTGGACAGGGTAGTATATAATTTAGCATATATATTTGTCCAATTCTTGAAAAAGGCATAGCAATACTAACATGCATTTACTTTTCAATGAAAATTGTATAGCAAATCAGAGCCGTTTTATAAATGAGCCAAATTGAGGCATATCAGACACTATGAGTGAGCCTTTACTGAGCATCTACTACATGTTAGACAGGGGGCTTGAAAGTTAGCTCAAACCCTATTAAACTGGAGGGGCAGACTGAAGACCAGGACTAAATGCTGGCCCAGGCAGAGAACTCAGACACACGGACAGGTTAGGACTGACTGGAACCACAACAAAGAAAACCAAAAAGCAAAGAAGACATTGATTGCCACTGTAGAAGCACCAGAGGCTGCTCAAATATGCAAGGAACCTCTTGTGCATGTGTACAAAGACCAGCTATCTGTACAAAAAGGCATTCTTGCTCTATGAGAATCTACCACATTTTTCTTGTGAGAAAATAAAGAAAATAATCAGAAATGTGCACAAAGTGAGCTGTGAGAACAAACCCAAACATTGACCTTAAATTTATCAGGCAATAAAAGAGGACCAGATCAGTTATGAAGTAATCAGAAAGGACTGCTGTGAAACTAGACACAAAGAAGGTTATGCTTCCCAGCCCAGCAAGTCATACACCCATACCAATGGAGACAAAATCCTGGCAGAATATCTGAGTACATAACCCAGTGCAGCAGGACAGGGCATGCATTGAAAAAGAACTGATGGGTCAAAGGACAGTGGCAAGGCCAGAAAGCAAGACTAGGTAGGACAGCTGTGACTCTCCTGTAAGCCTGTGATTATTTTAGGAGCACAGCACATCCTCAAGATGACAGCAGATAATCATGAGCCTAATCTGCTCCTGTGGAACCTCCTTTATGGAGTCAGAGCCGAAGTGGCTCAGACTCTGCACTTTGGAGTATCAATGTATATCTCTAATGAGACACAAATATAAGCAAACATCCATGTTTTATGTACCTTATATGTACATTGAGGGTAGTTTAGTACAGTATTTTCTGAGTGTTCCCATTTTGGCTGAGATGTGTAGTATACAAATAATTCTTGTTCTATCATGCTGCTACTCAATGAGTTTTAGGTCTTGCCCAGTCTTGTGGATCAGGGCTTGCTTGGAACCTGTGCTTGAGACTCTAAGTTTATCCACAAACCGTGTGATGGTAAAGATGCATTTTCTGTTAGAAATATAGCCCACAAACCTGGCAAAGCACCTGGGACATAACATTTGCAACATGTTTCTCATTGAGTGACTGTATGATCTAATTTCAGACCTGATACATCTCTTGCCAAAATCATGTGTATTTGGTACCCCTTCTATTAATTCAAGAATAAAGGCACTGAGATTTAAAGGGAAAGGTCAGGCTTTGTCTCTACCAAGTTCTCCTAGGTGGTTCCCTGTGTGACCATGTGTAACCATACGTGCATCCCAGCTGCCACTCCTCACATAGAATGTATAGATAGCACTTACATAATGAATGTCTGCCAGGCTTTGTAAAAATCCTTCTTTACTTTGAAAATACAGGTATTAAAGCAAAGCTGAGGCTCTCCTAGAGCTCTAACACCAGCAGATGTCTGCAGGCCTGAGGCTAGCAACACACACACACACACACACACACACACACACACACACAA
Source organism: Sigmodon hispidus (assembly GCA_004025045.1). Taxonomy (NCBI): domain Eukaryota; kingdom Metazoa; phylum Chordata; class Mammalia; order Rodentia; family Cricetidae; genus Sigmodon; species Sigmodon hispidus. Next base: position 23,595 of record PVIH01005912.1, read on the forward strand.
GAGCACAGTGTATTACATTTTAGAATCACCTTAAATTTATTTATTTAATATGTATGGGTGCTTTGTTTGTAGGTCTACCTGTCACCACCTTTGTGGATGCTACTTAAAGAGGGCTTTGGATCTCTCAGAACTGTGGGTGCTGGGAAGTGAACTTAGGTCCTCTGGAAGAATAGCCAGTGATAACCACTGAGCAAACTCCCAGCCAAAGAACTACCTATATGAGGTAACAGTGTGTCAGGTTTTCATTTGCTCTCAGTCTCTGAAGCTGGGTCACTCAATGTTGGATCATGAGCAACAGGACAGTAATAAAGGGTTTCTGAACACATGACGATCAAATATTAATTCAAATGTGTAAGGACTCTGAGCTGTTTCTGGCAACACTCGCCTGTATAGCTTCATGTAGCTTCACTGCAGTCTTTGCTCTGAACACACCACATGCACACTTGGCCCTGAGTAGCCCATGAAGTCAGGAAGTGCTGAAGGATGCTGCCTGATGCACCTCAGCTGAGATCCAAGACTACGTGATGTTCTGAATTGCAGTGATTTTCATTGTACCTGAAAAGCTTTCTGCTCTTACAGATAGTTTAAATAAAGAAAACAAAGACTTAAGCTGGCTTCAAACTCTACATGGAGCTGAGGATGGCCTTGAACTTCGGATCCACTTGCTTCTAACTGACAAGTGCTGCCATTCTGTCCACGCCACTGTACCCAGCTTATGCAACACTAAGTACTGGTGACAGGACTTCATGCTCGCAGCTCCAGCATATAATTATTAAATCCACGTATCTTTAGATTGTGCTGCATTAGAAAATTTGATTTTAAAAACTCAAGTTGGGGTTGGACAGATGGCTCAGTGGTTGGGAGCACTGGGTGCTCTTCCAGAGGACCGGAGATTGGTTCCCAGCACCCACATGGCGGCTCACAACTGTCTGTAGCTCTAGCATCAGGGCAAAACACCACTGTACATAAAATGAAAATAAATAAATAAATCTAAAAACAAAAACAAAAACAAGAAAAACCTCAAGTGAAATGAGAGCATAAAACTGGCAGGCATATTTTCCAGTATTCTAATTACTCCAAAATATCTGCCATACCAGGACTCATAATGAACATTTCTTAACGAACTAAAATGAGATTTTAAAAATGAGTATGTAACCATTTCTAAGTTTTTAACATGTTTCAATAAGTCTCACATTTCAAACTATTTCTAAAATATTTATCATCATAATAAAATTATTTTAATTCAAGCATTAGAATTCTCCAGTCATTGCACTTACCTGTATGGTTTATCTGAGTTATGGATTCGCCTGTGGTTTCTGACACCAACATAGGTTGTACTTGTGTAATCACACACATCACACCTATACTGCTTCTGGGCTGAAGACTTGTTCCCTTCAAGGAGAAAGGTTCAGAGGCATGACTTGGTAAGACTCACATGGCAGCATTTACACCCCATCATGAACAAGTAATTACAGGACCAAGTACCAATATTTCAATCAAGACTCTCCTACACGTGTTAAGCAGCTCCCTAGACTCTCCTGCACTCAGACCATCTGCAGGCATGAGAGGAACATCATCTGACCTGTAAACATGGGCAGGTAGGGCTGGTTCTATGTAACTATGTTCCAAGTTCTACAGTAGAATGAACTTGCTCCTAGTGGCTGTGCTGACTGTCTAGGAGCTAAATTAACCACGATACATTGTGAATTTGAAAGGTGTTATTCTAATCAATAATGAGCACTGTGTCTTAAAGAAACATTTACTTGATAACAGGCTAAATAATAAAGTATTGTAAAGTGTGGCCAGAGGCTGGAGAGATGGCTCAGTGGATAAAAGCACTGGCTGGTTTTGCAGGGGACCCAAACTTAGTTCCATGCACCCACATGGTGGCTCACAACTGTCTGTAACTCATCCATGACCTGAGTTCTAGGAGATTGTTTTTGGTCTCTATGGGCACTGTATTCATGCAGTACATATACATACATGCAGCAAAACAGCGACCCACATAAAATGTGGCCACGACTCTTACATAGGGAGCTACTTACAAAACTCTTAAGTTTTTATCCTGTGGGTTTGTTCGATTTACTGCTAAATGTCAGCCTTCAATTAAACTGAAGAGGAAAAGCAGTTGCCAACTTTGAAGTGCTCTACAATTCAGCAGTCACACCTAGTAGGCTGATGGGTTTGGGGACAAAATACACAGCTCCCTCATGTGTAGCAAGCCTGGATCCAGTAAAGACAGGCCCTAAAAAGTAGTTCACACATGACAACATAAGCCGTAGGACTCCATCATAAGCACTGTTTCCTGAAGACAGCCCATGCTTTGTTTACTGGAGCCCAGGGCATCTTTACTCTAACTGGATTATTTTCAGATAGCAGGTAAGCATGGAGACTCAAGGATTAGGCAGAGCGGGGAGAGCTATGTGCTCTTGGCAGGAAGCAAGCCTAGGTGGGAAGGAGTGCACACAATACCAAAGTAAAATCACAGAAGAAAAGGAAACCCACGCTGCAATTTCAACAAAGAAAATTCTTATGTTAAATTTAAGCTTTCTAAAATTGAAATTTTCTTTGGCTAATAACTACTGCCAGGCAGAACAAAATGTTCCAATTTCCTGGTATAAATCTATAACATTAATACACTAATCATAATTACAATCTAAGTATTGCTCTTAATTGGTAGGTTAAAAACTTGGACTTGATTATAAATGGCATTGTTCCAAATATAGGTTTTTTTTTTTTTTTTAAAAGACCTAAAAAAATGCAGAGTGAAATATTGGATAATTTTTTTTTTGTGTGTGAGAAATATTACAGATCAATGACAACTAATAAAACTGACAGATGGAAAAGCCTAATATAGTACAGAATGAGAGCCCATGCTACTTTAAGCAAATATTTCCAATAGAATCAAGACTGGATTTAAAGTTTAACAACTTGGGCCTAATTTCTGCTTTGCCAATGATCTTGAGAATGAGAAAATCATGTCACCTCTTGTGGCCTCATTTACCTTTTTTATAGACGGGAAGCAGTGGATCTTATTAAATGGTTGGAATAAGCCCTGCGCTCTTTCTACACATGGCAGCATTTACACTCCATCATGAACGAGTAATGTCTAGGCACAGTCTTTAAGAAAGGACAACTTAAATTTCATAAAGAGACACTGTAAGTCTGGAAATACCATGCCAGGGCATTTGTTGATGTCATACCCACTAGTTCAGTTTTGATTTCAAAGACACTGATGCTCTTCATTGCACTCCCAGCATCTGGCAAGAGACCCTGCTCAAGACAGGCATGCCTTGTCTTTTGCCTGACCAAATGTCTGCAGTACTGCTATATCAGGCATGCAATGGAGTCTGTACTATACAGCAGCCAACCCTGGGGGTGACCTTCCTCCCATCTTGTTTAATATACTTAAGAAATAATTAAGAGAACTCTAATAAAGCATGAGTCAGAACAGTATGGAATTAATCATGTACCCACCCAATGTACAGGAAGAGATCAGCTATGCCCACTACACTACTATGACAGACTAGCAAATGCAGCTACGTGGAGGTTAAAGCTAAAAACATGGTAAGGCCTAGGGTGAAGGTTGGTTGAAGAGAGCTTGCTCAGCACCACAAAGATATGTAACAAGTGAAAAACAAAACTCCCAAACCAAACAAAAACTTGAGATAGCCATGGTATACAATTTTAAATTTATGCACCTTTAATCACAGGAGCAAGTGCATAAGTCACAGATAAAAACTGCAGAGCGGGGTAATGTGGGAACAATGACCTTGGAGTGGCCATGTTGAAGTTTCATTCAATCTGCTAAAAACAAGAAAGCCCTTGCTTTCCCTTAGCTGCTGGAGAGACAGGCCCAGCAATGGAGTCAACTGCAGGTGGCGCTACTGAGTCACAAGTACTTTATTCTCTCATTAGGATTTACAGGCCAATCATGTCTAATGCTTAATGTCTCCTTTAGAAGGGATATGGAAACATAATGAATTAAAATAAAAAGAGGCATTTAGGGCTATTCTGTAGGAAGGAAACAAAACTGTTTTCGCTCAGCCATCCACCTCGGAAGCATATGCCATGTCGTAAACTCCTTTTGTTCGGGATGGTTTTACGGGATGGCATCTGTTTGACAAGGGGATTCTGGTGTTATGGTGGTGTCAAAGTCAGTTCCTTCAGAAACATTCTGGAATCAGTTATGCTTTCTGGGGTATAATTTAATGAGACATTATGGTAAAACATTTTACTCTGCAGTCGTTTCTAACTTTAATTCTTAGAAAATCTAAAAAGAAAAGTCACCCCAATGTTTTATTTCCCATAAACACTATGTACTACCCTGGAAACATTTAAAGCATATTAATTTACATGAATAAATTAGGAAGCACAGCTTATTACACTCTATCCCTCATTCTCTGGATGTGGCATCCGCTTTTTCATGAAACTCTAATTAAATCTTTTGATTCTAATATTCCTATTAGCAGATATTCGGGCCGACTAGCACCTCACTAGTACATAAAAGGTTCCTGTGTGTTTAAATAATGCAGATGAAGTCTGGCAGTCATACTTGGAGAAGAGTAAGATCACAGCAGGAACCCTCAGTTAAAGTTTGAGGTGGGGGCTGACATTTGGTGCTGGGAAGGGGCGGAGGCTTGTTTTCCCTGATCCAGCTTCTCTAACATGCTAACCCATCACCTACTAAGGGTCTTTGCTGTAGCCTGGCTCTTATAGACAGACCCCTGCAAATTTTAACCACAACATCTACTTGCCTGGTTGCAGTCCTTGCAAATTTAGTACTGATGACCCAGAATTAGGTATAGTTTACTTTAGTCAGTTCTCAGAATTTCCTTAGGAACAATGGACAGATTCATTCCCACCCACAGCATAGAGCCCGAGAATACACACACTGTTCCATTTTCACCTCAGCTCGTCAGTGCAGCCTGCATTTAACAAGGCTCACGTGAGGACCATGAAGCGTGTGTGAACATGATCAAAGTACATTACATGCATTTCCAAAAATGTCCTAATGAAAACCGAAAACCGTCATTCTGTACAGTTAATAGATGCTAATGAAAACGCAGATACCTTCCTGAACACACTTTCCATCAGCAGCATCACGGGAAATTCTTGGCTCATTTGAAGCTACTGACAAGGTGTTGGGCAGACAGTGCTGTTCTCTCTCATGATTCCTCAGTTGGCTCTTAAAAAAAAAAAAAAAAAAAAATCAAGAAAATTAACTCATAACTTCCAGCAAATACACCTTTATAGCTACCAGGAGGCCATGTAAGGGGTTGATTTGCTTTGGGGACCTTTGGCCTAGAACCCATTACCAGTTAGATTCTAAGTTTTTTTTTTTTAAGCAACTTTTGTTCCTCTTTTAAAAAAAAAATCACCACCTGGATCCCATCTACTTGCTCAGTTGCAGCCAAGTTCTTGCTTTTTAAAAAATTAGTATTTAAAGTATTAGTATTTTAAAGTATAAAAACCATTTGGCACATGTGAAATTATAGAAAGACAGACACAGGTGATCTTATCAAAAAGTCCGTCTCTCTTTTCATGTTCTCTTAACTGAGACCCTGTCTTTGGCGGTGTTTATACCTAGTATGAACGTGCTTCCCACAGGGTCAGTAGGCTAGAGATGAAAGAGCAGACGGTGAAGGGAGTGCTCAACACGCCTGCAAACAGAAAGCTCACTAGCAACCACAGGTCCACCTTCTAACACCAGCTAGATATGGCACAGGACTATTTCCACTCCAAACCAGGACAGAGGCAGCAAAAAACTCTGGATACAACTTGCTACTGGGACCTCTCTGGATATGCTACTGGGAATTTCACGAGTATAATCCCAGTTCCAATGAACCTCAGACAGAACATTTTTGTTCCTTAAAAAAAAAATTTCATCACCTGGATCCCAACTGTAGGTAATCCTTCAGTTTATGCCCCAGCTGGCCAATAAATATTTGTTTTCAATACCTGGCACTCTGAAGGAGATCTAAGTCAATAATGACCCCAGGCTTGACCACAAGTGCCCTTTACAAAGGGTCAGTAACATTCTATACTGGCTGGTGGGCTCAATAAGTAAGATAACCATCTGCCTTCAATAACCACAGAAGTCCATTCAATGGTCATGATTGGGGGCCACAGCCCTATAATCTCAGCACACAGGACGGGGAGCCTGAAAAAGACTGCAAGTTCAAGTACTGCCTGGGACATTCAGCAAGACTCTCACATAACCAAGGAATGGGGATGTACTTATGCAGCCAAGCACTTGACTAGCAGTTGTGAGGTTCTGGGCTGATCCCCAGCAAAGTTTCTCAACTGTTCAGCATCAGCAAATATGGCTTCGTTTCTATGGTGCTGTCTCCCAATAAGACTCACTGTCTGCTTCCCTTCTGCAATGACACAAATAACTTTTTGCTGGTTGAGTGGCAGCTGATATACATATTATGTCAAATGTGTTCCTGTCAGCCTACTCTACATTCCTTTGTAAGTAAAATCTAGTGCCTGAAACCACACGCACACATATGAAAGCAACAGCTGCTAAAGCCACAAAGAGCAGCAGACTAAGGGGGAGTTCTGGACCACAACTGTGGAGACTCAGCTTTCAGACCCATCTTCAATGTTAATTTGTTGGGGGTGTTTCTGGACAAATTACCAAACTTTCCTGGAAATCATTTTCTTGATATACAAAATAAAGTGGCTGGACTACATCTACAGAGTCTCTCCCAACCCTCATCACCGCTCACCTTGTAATGAAAAGACTCTTTGCACTGCTTACACTGGTGTATTCTGGTTTTACAGTGGTCGATCATGTGACTTTCCAAGTCTTTGCTGTTCTCAGCTATGTGCTCACAGATAGGACACTGGTAAGGCTGCCTCTGCCGATGGACACGTAGGTGCTGCTTGATGTAGCCCCTGTTGCCACTGGAGTAGTGGCACAGGCGGCAGCGGTAGGGCCGCTCAGCATCTGGGATGTATTCCACCACGTTGGACCCTAACAAAGTCCCGTCACTATTAGGCTGACACTGGGCATTGTCCTGCAACTCTTTCAAAATGTCATCATCTGACGCGTTCTGGTCTGTCCTTTCTCTTAGTTTTTCTATTACAGTAAGAAGGGACATGCTGATGCCTGTTTTAGCTTGTCCATCTGACAATTCCTGCCTTCCCTCTGGAAGTGTTACCACAGTGGAACTGCTTTGGTTAAAACTTGCCACTCCATCTGAAGAGTTCTTAAGAGGAGACATGATTTTTTTTGAGTATGCTGCCAATGGACCACTGACCTGCCTTTGCCCAGTGTCTGGATCTAAAAGGTTTATGTCCCCGTAGTGCCCAAGGCTGGCTCTCGTTAGTTCAGCAGCTCTTATCGGCATGGTGACAAGGGCTTCTGCAGCTAAGGAGTGCAGCCTGAGAGACTCAGAATTTGTTCTTCTCCGTCCTGGCGGGGCATTCTCATCAGTAGCCAGGCCCTTACCTAACTCATTGTCTTTCTTCTCTGTACTGCTCCAGCCGATGATCAACCCCCCAATATCAACAGTACATTTATCAGCATGATAGATGTCTCCACTTTCTCCACACCCAGTCTGGGCACCAGCAGGACTCAGGCTCTTCCCCTCTTCCATCTCGGCATTCATGAGGAAATGTTTTGGCGGGAGGGTTTCTTCTGCACTTGGCAAACGTTCCACAATGACATTCACGTGACCTTTTTTGTTTGGGCTGCTGCTAATGATTTTCTGTGCTGATGAGAGCAAACTATCGGCAAACAGATTCTCCTCGGAATCAGACATCACCTCCAGCATTTCTTCCTCGTTAGAGTCCAGAGTGACTGACTGGCTTAGGTGTACTTCCTCCTCTGTGCTCTCTTCTAAAGGAGATAAAGAGGACGGTGGCTCCGAGCTGCAAATCTGTACCTGTACAGATGGCCCATTGTGAATGCTCAGTTCACTGTCCCCAATAGCAATGACAACTGCATCAACCTCACCAGGTGCAGCAGACACAGAAGAAGTAAGAAGGCCAAGGGGCTCATTTTCGTTCTCAAAGATTGGATAGGAGCAGTTCACTTCCCCTGCATGTTTCCAAGCATGTGTCTTCAACATGCGCTGCTGGCCGCAGGTGTAGCTGCAGAACAAACACCGGTACATGCCGTACTGCTCATATGCATACCACTTCCTCCTGCCCATCTCTGCCACGGCTGCACTTGGGACAGCATGACTCTGTGCAATGCTCACTGGGATGTCAACCATGGTCTCATTCTTTCTTCCTGTGGTTTCCTGGCTGGAGGAGCTGGGCTGGGCATGGCTACTGGCACGATTTTCATGTTCATTCACCACATGAGCTTCGAGCTCCTCTTGGCTTCTGGAGGTGATGTGGCACTCTGAGCACATTAGCATCACATCATTCTGTTGCCCGTGCTGCTTGATGTGCTCTTTCAACACAGAGAAGGATGACGACAGGAACTTACAAAGGCTACACTGGTAGGACATAGCCTTCCCATCCTTTGAGGCACAAGACTCTAGGGTGGAATTTACTTGTGACATCTCAGATTTCCTAATCCCAGCAGCAGGGGACTCGGCTGCTTTAGCTGGAATCTCACAGTGCTCTAGGGTTTCAACAAAGTGTGGTGTCACACTTGGGCGCGGGCGCTTTTTCCCAATCAGAAGACATTTTTGTGACTTTTCATGCCCCACTATCTTGCTTAACTTCTGGATGACATGGACCAGTGGATCTGCTTTGTCTTTTCTTTGTTCGTCAACTTCTGAGGCAGGACTGAGGACTCCTTCAGCAGCTAACACAGCTTCCTGTTCTCCAATCTCTGGCACCAACATGGCAACGCTGTTTCTTTCTTCCATATCTAGGGGTAGTGCACAACAGAAAGCATGGGTTATGTGATAATCACATGTTGCAATGTAGAAAACCAATGTCAACTCTGGTGTCTGATTGAAATGTTTAAATATCCTCTAAGCTGGGAGGTCCCATCAATGTACCTGATTGTTTCCGACACAGACTTAAACAGTTCAGAATTCCACTTGGAAAGGCAATCTCCTAGAGCAGTGGTTCTTAACCTTCCCAATGTTTCAATCCTTTAATACAAAATACAATTCCTCATGTTATGCTGACCCTCAACCATAAAATTATTTTTGTTGCTATTTCATAACTGTAATTTTGCTACTGTTATGAATAATTTTGTAAATATTTTTGGAGCTAGAAGTTTGCCAGAGTGGTGGGGTCACTACCCAGAGACAGATGGAGACCTTGAGTTCCTTGGGAAGGACTTGTGTTAACACCTTTATCCTGCATTCCTACCCTGCTCTGTCTTTCCCTCTGAAATTCTACAACCAAAGAGACTTGGATTTTTCCTTTAAAGAAACAGACATCCTCAGGGTCTTTGGAGTAACCTCAAGCTACTGGGAAGCATCAGTCTGTGAAGCCAACATGATTTGATATAACTGGATAAACTTATGCCAAATTTTTACTGTAGATTAACAAAAATCACACTTTTCCGCTCAAATCTTTGAAATTCTGAAAATATATTCATTTTAATCTACCATAAAGGACACTGAATTTTGGGAAGTACTATGCAAATGAAATTAAGTAAGAGCAATAATCTACTTCCTCCTTTTCTTTCCTTTGATTTATGGTCCACCAGATAAACCACAAACTGTACTGTGGCTTTCTAGAGGTCATATCAGTGGTCAACTGTTCCTCATTCCTAGACATGTCTCTCCTTCCAGAACAAGGAAAGGGTTCAGAGAAGAAAAATGCTGCCGCCACTCCAGTTCTGGTTCAGCCCCAGAAAAAAAGGTCAGTACAGAGTTATAGTAGGCTCAAATAATGTAGCAAGGGCACAGAGCTTTGTAAGCACAAGATACCCTGAAATCACCCTCCTCTAGGCCTCTGAATATTCTTTATGCTTCCTGGCAGCCCTCTCACTTCAGACATTTCCTTTGACTTAAAGTGAGATTATTTTGTTGACTTGGATCACGTTTTTAAGTTTAGGCTCTTTTCCAGCAACAAGTTTTGTTTTTCCACACTTTAGGTACATTCTGGAACCTTACTCACAACATTCAATAAACGCCAGCAAGATTTTCAGCACCACAAGCTAGACCAAAAACTAGGCATCATTCTTAAACTCCAGTAATAGGCTTTGTACTCTTTTTCCCACATGGCTGAATCCTGCATGAGGGTCCTTTAGCTTCCAGCCAGTATCTAAAAGCTAACATGAGCTTTTCTTCTTCTAGGGCCAGCCTGTAACAGCCACCTAATGGAGGGCATATTCCAGAGCCAGAACATAGCCACCTCAGCTCTGAAAACACCTCTCAGAATATTTGTATCCTTTAGTTATCCTCAGAAAAGCAAGTCTTTTTAGATCTCCATACCAAACTTCTAGCCGCAAGAGAATGATAGAGGAAACAAAAAACCCTTTCTGCAGCTTCTTGAATACATCTCACTTGATGCCAGGCAGTGGTGGTGCACGCCTTTAATCCCAGTGTTCAGGAGGTAGAGGCAGGCAGATCTGTGAATTTGAGGCTAGCCCAGTCTACAGAGTGAGTTCCAAGACAGGCTCCAAATCAAAGCTACATAGAGAAACCCTGTCTTAAAAAACAAAAAACAAAAAACAACAAAAAACTACTCCCTCCACACACACACCAAAAACAAAATCAAAAAACTCAAAAAACCCCACAAAAACAAACACCGAGAGATGACTCAGTGGACAAAGTGCTTGCTGTATCATAAGGGCCTGAGTTTGTATTCCCAGCACCCATGTAAAAGCTGGGCACTGGGCACAGTGGCACATGCCTATAACCCTAGAGCTATTATTACATGAAGAAACCTGTGTGTGAGGGGTGAAGGGTTTGGGAGAAGAATGGAAATCAAGAGAGGAAGACACAACATTGACTTATGACCACCACTTATGCAAGTGTTATGCACAAACACCGTAAACAAAACAAGAATCCAGTGTTTTTTGGCCAAAGGAAGCTGTGGCTCTTTATAGGCATGCTGATTTCCATAATTGAAGAATTTCTCATTCGGTTCAACTGTTAAAGATATATTATTACATAATAAAAGTAACAGAATCCACACATATTTCCAGTTTTGGCCTACTATGACTACACTGTAAAGCCAAGGTCTCCTTCCCATTTGTGTAACAGTACCCAGGCTAACTGATAACCCAGAGAACAGTAAATGTTTGCACAACAGACCTCATACCTAGTGTTACAAAGGTGATTCCTGGTTTCTCTCTCTCCTCTATTTAATGATCCAATAAAAGGAAGACAGAGCAGTGCAAATTGCTCCCCATGGATAGTTCAGTGTTCCTTAGAAAGTAAAATCAGGAGGGAGGAGTTCATCTAAGCTCAAGAAAAAGACTAATACAAAAGAATTTGACACAACACTCACTTTCAAAGCTGTGTGTGCTCAGGCATTAAGAGCTAATGGCAACTTACGGCAGATGCTCCAATTTCCCCAGAACGTTTATGTAAGTATCTCATTTTAGAGGCTGCATACATTTGGGGATAAGTACAGTAAGGCAGCTATCAAACCAATATGACAACATAAAACGCATCAAGAAACACCTGAAAAAAACAGCTTAGGTCTGCAGGCAAAACCAACAAGCAAGCAAAAACTCATTAAAAGAAAAGTCTGTTAAATAAAAGGTCACAAACATCCCCCAGGAAAGTATACAGGAGTGGAGGTCACTAAAACCAACTCTTCAATTTCCACAACTTTTTCTTAGACCATTCATGCAGTCCATGTGTATTATACACACGGTACACATAACTATGGAGATATTTATTTGTACATTATGTATGTCAAGTGAGCTAAACATTTGACTAAGAGATGAAAAGAAAGTCAACAAAGAAGCCCACTGACTCAAATCACAGCACGAACAGAGTGGATCTGAATACCTCCCTTAGACCTAAGAGAGCGACCGACATAAACAGCTCAAAGAAATGATCATGGGGGATGGAAGTAGGGTGGGGCTGGGGGGATGTGATAGGGTGAGAACTGATTCTGTCAGTGAAGGTGAGTTTGGGGATGATTACCCATTCATTTCCATTTTTGAGCAAATACCTAACCTTTTCATAACAAAAACAACCGAAAAATAAAACTACCACCTCACCCCAGAAGAAAAGCAAAAGCCTAATCAAAGTGCAATGCAGAAAGCAGCCAGGCAGGACAGGAACATTTCACACTCTAAAATGCTACTCAGATGGATAAAGAAAATCACACTGAGAAACCAGGGAAGACTAAGCTCCGGCTTTCCCGTAGTGTGGTACTATCAAGGCTAAGCACACAATAGCCAAGGCCTGAGAGACTGAAGGGCTCCTCTGGGCAGAGAGCAGGCACAGGCTTCTTGGAGAGGCAGGCTATTCACCAGATCCCAGCATCTAGGGGCATGGCAGACAGATATCCCCTGTGCACCTATGCGACTGGTGTCCCAGGAGGGATTTGATCACTACTGCTCCCTATATGCATTAGTTCTACCAGTGGAGAACCATGAGGGTCAGAGGACAGTCAATGACCTGGTTTCCTACTTCTCCGTCACCCTGGATTGCTTGCTTCTTCACAGAAGGTCCAGGACAGCTGCTTTCCTCCACAAATCCAGCTCTGGCTTTGGTACTGCCCTTCTGATACTGCTGCTCCTGCTAATCCCACCATCTCTGTGGCCTGCCGGCCTGCCTGCCTGCCTATACCGTCTTTGTAAATATAGCTTCCCGGAGTTATTCTGATTTGAGTTTGTTGCTGTTTGCTTCCCTACTGTTAATAATAGGGTAAGAGTGACAAGAAAGCTTGAGAGACAGGAAGCCTACTCTCACACATGAACATCTTGTAAGTAGTTACAAGCATGCTCCCTGAGGCAGGACCCGAGGAAAGTTCACTAGGACCCAAGTCTATCGACGAATCACTAGCTACACCCATTAGATCAGAAGATCAAGTCAGCTTAAGCAAACCAGAAATGTTCTAGTCTTTCCCATTGAATCTCTCAGATCTGTTCTTGACAACAGTAATCTACAGGAAAAAGCTTGTAATTAGTGTCTTTCCCAAGAAAAGTAAACAAATTCAGTTGTCTTTATTTTCTTATAATTTGCTATTTGGTGTATTTATGCATCTAATTGGTTCCTTTTAGTTACAGCAATGTGACTATAATTCATGTAGGCTCAGAGAATGGGCTGTAATTTTCTGGGCATATGTGAAGACAGAACAAGATGATATAAAGAATATTCTCCTCCAGACTAAGGATTTCTTTTTTTTTCCAACTAGGCAAATAAACAAAAACCTCAAGCCCCAAACAATAGAAGTGATGGCCAATGAGTTTCACACTCTTTCAGATTCTCAAAAAAATTTAAAGTATTTCTTTTACATTTATTTCAACCAAAAGAAGGTAGGTTCCTTCTCTCTTCTGTGTGACCCTGGCAAGTTACTGTTTTAAATTTTTCTAATGTTAAATGTGAAGGTAAAGCTGGATAAACTTTTAGAGAATGGAATTATAAACTTTTAATAAAGTAACCCAAAAGCTACTTGTACTTTAGACCTTCCTAATCTGAGCTATAATTAATTTAAAATCTTCTCAGCTCAATGTAGTTACTAAGAGAAAACCAAAGTATAAATACGTAAGTACATGGGTTGTATAGTGTAGAGTTTCTTAGCTAGTACCTACATTAAGACAATTTTCTGACTTAGGGGCTACATTTAAGACACAGGCCTAACTACCATCAAGCAGTGTTCAGATTCCAAGCAAAGCACAGTGCTGGAGACCACTGCTCCTGAGCTGCAAACTCAAGAGTGGGGCCTTCACGCACTTTCTGTAACATTCCTATAGCTCCTGACACCCAGCCCCTTCTTAGGAGGTGTAAAGTAATAAACCTGCGGCTTACAGATGTGAGGCAGTATCTGGTTTAAGAACTGGAATTCATGCCAATGGCATTCTAAAACCATGCTTTCTCTAGGATACCAATTTCCATCTTCAAGGTGAATAAAACATCCACATGGAGAAGAGAAACAGCTCCATGTGGTAGGCAGCAGCAAATATCTCCCTGTAGTAGATCCCCAAAATTCTTTGGATCCAGTTACAACAGTGTCATAGTTTAAGGCAACTTAGTGAGGTGTAAGTGACTTACCCAAGGTTACATGGCTGTCAATAGCAGAGCCAGTTTCTTCCCAATCAATTCCTGAAATTAATGCAGCCTTCTGTATTAATCTTCACAATCCAGCTGTGGCCAAGAAGGAAAGTAAACAGAATCGAACATTTCTCTTTCTTGGTAAAACATAAAAACTTACTTTGGTGGTAAAGAAACTTCCAATACTTAACATTAAAAAGAAATTTCAGAAGGCTATTCATGAGGCAAATATACGTAATTTCCTTAACAAGTAGAAGATTTTGCAGAAGCGGTAGCAAAGGAGTCTGGAAACATCTAACAATTGTATATTTTAAGCCTCCCCCCACCTTGTAAGAAATTTACTCAGCAAACTACTGGTTTCACTGACATAATTTTCTAACCAGTATGGAATAATAAATGACATATTGCTATTTTAACTTTAACCGAAATTACAGCCTCAGGGGTGATTATGTAAATTAGCCAAACACAGTGGGCACAATGGTAACATGAAAGGCTATGCTAGCGTGGCTTGACCTATATATTTTCCAATGCCCTGGCCCTCCACTTCTTTGCTACGGTTTCCTATATCTGCTTAAAACTATGCTTATTTGGTTCACGTAGAAAGTAACTTAGAGATTATAGCTAACTAAAATTAGTACACTTCTAGGGCGTCCTCCAAAGTTAATTTCCAACCAGTTACCGTGGTAAAGGGTCAGGCTCTCTCTTTATAATCAATAAAGCAATCCACACACCCAATCAGACTTCAGTACAGTGGAAAGTACAAACTCAGAAAAAGGTGATAAATCCTGTCGTTGTCTTGAGCGATGTAGACTGATATAGCAAATTCCAGTCCACTTCGGGAACCTAAAAAGACCTCCTTGGAGTTGGGGGACTGCCTGGGCCTAATTAATCACCCAGACCTCCAAACAAACGGATCGGGATGCCCCAGGTCTGCTATTCCCAATGGTCTGGGAATATCAGCTATCTCAGAGGATGTGCTAAGTGTGGGAGGCCACGGTTTGCTAGTTTTCGTTTGCATTCGTTTTTTTTTTTTTCCTACGCAGTGGTCCAAGGGCCGGGGATTAAAGAAACTTAAGCCTGGCTGGCCCAAGAGCCAATTTCACATCTTGCAGAAGCAGAAGCCGCCTGGGCCGGGCCTGGGGAGCAGCGGGTCCCCCACCCCCAGAGGGACGGCGGTGCACGGAGCGTGGCAGCGCCGCGGGCGTCACCGGCGAGGCCGCACATGGCCCGCGGCGCCTAAGCTGCGGAGCGGCCCGGGGCTCGGTACCTGCAGTCGGGCGGCGGGCTGCTGCTTCCGTGAGCCTCCTCTGGCCAGCCGGGACCCCGCGGAGCCCTCGCCCGCCTCGCTCCCGACTCTTTTCCCTCTCTTTTTTGGGCCCCCGACTCGCCCCCTCCTCGGCCGTGGCTCCAAGATGGCGGCGTCAAGACGGATCACGTGAGCGGCGGGACGGTCAGGTGAGCCGGGAGGCGCACGGCGGGGGCGGGGCCCGGGAAGGGGCGGGGCCGCTGTAGGCCACGCCCACCGTCGGACTGGGCCTTGGGACCAAGCTTAGGGATGCTCAGGCACCAGTACTGGTGTAGGGCTAGGACTCAATGGATTCCTCATCTCTTCGTCTACTCCATCTTTCTTTTCACCCTTTTTTTGTTGTGTGTGTGAATTTCGTTGGACTACTCTTTTAAAAAGGTTTATTAGGGGCTGGAAAGGTGGCTCGGGGGTTAAGAGTGCTTGTTCTTGTAGAGGATATGGGTTTGGTTCCTAGCAACCATATAGTAACCCCAGTTCCAGGGGATCTGAAGCCCTTACCCTCTTTGACCTCCACAGACACCAGACACATACATAGTGCAGATAAACATGTAGGTAAATCGTTCACACACACACAAATCTAAATATTTTTAAAATATTATTATTTACTTATTTATTGTGTTTGTGGATGCTTTTATTGGTCAGAGGGCAGCTTTTGGGAGTCTATTCTTTTCTTTCATGGTATGGGTCCTGATAGCAAAGTCAGGTCTTCAGTAGCAAGCACTTTTACCCACTGTAGCATATATCCTACCCTGAGGTCCTGGAGACTGAGCCCAGGGCTTGCACATAACTAGGTCAGGGATTTTTGTCTGAGCTACATGTCCCAGTCCCGATCTTCTGTGAGCTTTTCAAGATAGATGGCTCAATCTGACTTCTTATTCCTTATGTGGCCCAGGCAGATCTTGAAGCTGTGATCCTCCTGCCTCAGTTTTCCAGAGTAGCCAGGTGGTTAGACGTGCCCCCACTATACCAGGCTCTACTTGGAACTATTGTTTTTGAGTTATTGTATGTGGGAAATATAGAGGTCCTAACTATGTGCAGCTCAGGAGCTCAGGAGTCTCACTGCTCAAAAATACTTTAGCATAAAAAGTTTAAAATTTAAAATTTGCTTTCATTTATTTGTGTATGGGTGTGACACAGCCTGTGTTTGTGTCTGTAGGTCAGAGGACAGTTTTTGGGAGTTGACTCTCTCCTTTGACCATGTACGTTCCAAGGACTGAATGCAGGCTGTCAGGCTTGGCCGAAAGTCTCTTTACTTGCTGGAGTCATCTTGAGATCCTTGAGCGATTGTCAGGGGCTGTGGTCTGACTTGGTGAGCTTGGCCTGGTGACTCTGGGTGAGTCATTCAGTTTGGCTTTCGCATCTGTTTCATGAAGTCTCTCCTCTGCTGTCACGAGCCCTGCTGGGTCCTGAGCTGATACCACCAAGTGCAAAGTGATGGAAGCAATGTCACTCAGCTTCAAGTCAGGAATAAGCAGGCAGTTAGAGGTCAGCAGGGACGACATAGATGTTTGGGTCTGCACTCAGTGGGCAGGCATGCACACGAGGAAGGAAGTTACAGGGATTCTGGTGCTGGCAGCGGCTGGGACTTGAGAGGTGAGACATCTTTTAGGTGTTTCCTTGTATATTTAGAAACCATTTAGAGCAGTTTGGCTCTTGAATCATCGGTTACTAAATGAGAGGAAGACCCGAAATACATGCAAAAACTGTGTATTATTGCTCAGGTATGGCTGCCCTCTTATTCATTCCATCTCTGGGTAGCAATTCACCAGCTGGAGGTTACAGAGATGGTCGAATGGCTAAGAGTACATCCTACTGTTGTAGAAGACCTGGTGCTTCTCAGCACCCATGCTAGGCAGCTCCAGGGGGATCTGGCATCTCTAGATTCCATGGATAACCGCACACCTGCAATACTCTCCCCAAACATAAATAAAAATAATAAAAGCAAATTTTTGGAAATAGGTCACTAGCTTTTGGGTGTTGAAAAAACAAAGAAGTTAGAATTTTATCTATTGGTTCACAGGCTCCTTCACCGTTTGGGCCAAACAGTGAAAAAATGAAAAGAAAAGGCTGAGTAATTTTTTTTTTCAGTAACAAGTTGGGTGGAGCTCTAGGTGGGGGGGATTAGCATTGGGTCAGCCCTCGATAGGAAAGCATGACTGGACTGACAAATACAAAAGTGTCATCTTTCCCCTCTGTTCCCACCTCTTCCTCTCTCTCCACTTCTCATCTTTTCTTCTCTCATTTCCTTCCCACTCACCCCCTCTTTCCCTTCCCTGGTGTTACTGAAAAACAAACAAACCAAAAACCAAACCACCACCGCCACCAAAACCCTCAAGTCTGTCTGTGCCGACATGTCCTGTCTGCGCTAATATCCACAAATCTGAAAATGGCTGCAAGAGAAACCAGAGATTTCTCGGGTCAAGGGACAGAGCAAAAGCGTGCTAGAGAAGTGGGCTGCTGTGGCTGCAGCTCAGAGGTGGACACAAGACCTGGGTTCCAAATCTAGTGTCAGGCCCATGGGCAGCTTTATCTCGGACAGAAAGTACCACCTAGAGAAAGCAGGAGGCTTGTGAGCAAGGTGAAAGGAGCAGATGTGGCTTTGTGTGAAGCTGTGCTCATCATTCCTCATTGGCCATTGTCTCTCTTTGGCTCAGTTAGATCAAACTTCTTGGCCTAGTGGCTTGTGGTCTGTGACTGATGAGGGCTAATGAGTGATGGACCAAGTGAATCACCTCTATACCAGACCTTCCAGTTGTTAATGTGATACCCTCTAGGGTCCTGTTTTCCATTTGGTTTGATGACTGGCACTTTTTGAAGTGGTGAGCACCCTGTTAGTCTGTATCACACAGTGACAGAGGGCCTCACTGATTCACTACATACCGATAAAGCAGGTACCTGAGATCTGGGTGCTGTTTGTTACTACAGTGTGCCCAGAAACTACCAATGCATTCTTCTCTACATGGATGAAACCGGAAGGGGCAGAGGAATAAACCATTATATGTGGAAAAGAATGTTAATAAAACTGTCAGGAAACAATGCTAAGACTCGTACCTTCTTGGGGATAGGATAAGTAGAATTGGGCGAGAAAGTTGTGCTGGGATTTTGTTTGTTTTCTGTTTTGGTTTTGACACATCTGGAGTCACCTGGGAGGAGGAAATGGCAATGGAGAACATTTCTTCTTTAGGTTGATTGGCCTGGGGGCAAGTTTGGGGGAGCATTTTCTTGATTGATGATTAATGGGGAAGGGCCCAGCTCACTGTGGCAGTGCTGGCCTTAGTGCAATTCTTGGGCTGGTGGGCTGTAAGAAAGCAGGTTGAGCAGACCATAAGGAGCAAACCAGTAAGCAATGTCCCTCTGTTGGCCTCTGGATCAGCTCCTGCCCTTGCTTCCCTGATATACTGTAATCGATAAACCAAAATCCCTTTCCTTGCCAGGTTGGCCTTGTGTTTTATCATAGGAATAGAAACCAACTGGAAAATGCAGAATCTGACTGGAAAATGTAGACAACTCCAAAAGCCTGTGGGACAGAACTTCGGTAATTCCATGTGTATACATATACAGATATGTGTATACACACATGTACACATGTGTGATATAGTTTATATTTAATAAAACCAGTCTGGAATATCAGGGAACAGATCCACCCACCATCAAACCAGGACAGTCAGAGAGTGGTAGCTCACATCTTTAACCTAGTAACTTTAGAGACAGAGCTCTATCTTTCTGTGTTTCTGTGAGTTCAAGGCTAACTACCAAATAGTAGTAGCTCACACCTTCAATCTGAACTCTAGAATATGATGCAGGGTTGAACCCAGAAGTGAAACAACTGGGCGAAGAAGATATTTAAGGCAGGCATAGGCAGACATTGAGGTATTCTGTAGGAGCGACAAGTCAGGCTGAGGACTCTTGAAGACAGCTTTTACTGTGAGAAGTTGGCTGGGTGAGAATTGACTGTGGTCTGTTTCCTCTCTCTGATATTCCAGCTTTTCTCCAATATCTGGCTCTGAGTTTTCATTAAATATCAACTAGAATTTGTGTTTTGCATACATGTATATACAGATATATACATACATACATATATACATGTACACGTGTAAATATCTGAGTGCACACACACACTTCTGTAGTGTTGGGGTTGGAATCTAGGACTTCATGCCCACTAGCCAACTGTTCTACCAGGCCTCTTTCACTTTTTACTCAGCTCGGGTCAAGCTGAAATTCTCCCAGCTCTATTTCTGAGTAGCTGATATTCAAGGCCTGTGGTACCGACCAGTTCTGCTTAATATGACTCTTAAAAAAAATCCAAACAAAAAAAATTTCCAAAAACCTCTATAGAAAGATTGTGGAAAATGTTTCTTAAAAGTCAAAGGATTACAAAGATCCGGGCCTTGTTTCACTGGGCTTGTGGACATCTCAATAAAGTGTTATCACCTTGCACCTGGCACAATTTTTTTTTTTTAAATCATGATTTAATTAACTAGTCGTAGCAAGATTTCATGTTCCAGATAGGAAACTTGCTTACTCAATTATCTAGTACTTGTTCAATGGGATCTGATTCTGTTCTCAGATGAGCGATGACCTGATAACTAAGTCCCTGTTTCCACACACTTCATTATTCTTACTCTGGGGTTCTTAATTAGTTGATAAGGTTAAAGGTTTCACTTCTGCAAGTATCATGGATCTGTATCTTCTAAAGGGATCACAAAATCTGATACAACTTAAACCATTCCCCTATTAAAAATTGGGGCACACAAAAGACAGTGTAGAATATTGCAAGTTGGTAACTGGCCAGGAGCTGAATGAGACACTCCAGCAGTTGGGCCCTGAGAAAGTGGTTTCTGGATGGGTGAGATGGCCCAGAGGCCCTTGTTGCCAGTCTGGTGATCCAAAAAACATGGTGGAAGGGGATAGAACCTGTACCTGAATGTTCTTCTTTGACCTCTACACGTGCCACGATGTATGTGTGTGTGTGTGTGTGTGTGTGTGTGTGTGTGTGTGACTACACACATGAACAAGCACACACAACATTCAATAAATAAATGAAAGTCTTTCAAGCTACAATACTTTTGAAAGACACTTTGGTAAAATAGATTAGCTTCATCATGTAAGTCTTTTGAACAGTGAAGGGAATTGAATGAGGCAACAAGAGGCCTATAGAAGAAATACAGTACAAATAGAGTAATTAAGAATCTTTTTTTTTTTTTTTTCCTTTTTGAGTCCTGGAACTGCAGATTTTCTACTTCAGCTTCTCAACTGCTGGAATCACAGACATTTGCCGTATTGTCTCAGTGTTTGTTTGTCTGAACGTTTGGGTCTGAAGAGATGTCTCGTGTTGCAGAGTACTTGCTGCTCTTCCAAAGGACCCAGGTTTGGTTCCCAGCACCCACATGGTGGCTCCTAACTGCCAATAACTGTAGTTCCAGGGGGATCTGATGCTCTCTCTGGCCTTTGGGGGCACCTGAAACACATGAGACACTCTTACATACATGCAGGTAAAATTTATACATGTAGAACAAAAAATTAATCTTTTGTAAAAAGAAAAGATTGTCGTAATCTTAGTTTGTCAGGAGGCAGGAGGATCACAATGGGTTCGAAGTCAGCCTCTCTCACAAAGTAAACGGAAAGCTGGGAGCCCTTGCCTGCCATATGTAATTCCTATATGAGAAATGGAAAAAACAGACAGAGGAGAGGGGGAGCGAGATGCAGTGGTGGGTTGGGAGGGGGAAGGACACGGCTTGGTGTCAGCCATGGCCTCTGACTTCGCTTTCTTTTCTAGGGCACTGAGCAGGTGGGCTCTCTCTCTCTGACATTTTCACCCCTCTCTCATAGAATCAGAAGTTCAACTTATGCTTTTTCTAAGCTTCCGATGTCTAGTCTGTGGAGGTACAGAGTTTAATTACAGGAGGTCCTCTGGGCTCAAAATGGAACTTCATCATGAAGAATAATAGCAAGTCCTGACTTTATTAATGAATGAAAAGTTTGCTCGATATAAGTCAGAAGAAATGTACGATTAAAAGACATGATATATTATCATATATCTAGCTGTCAGTAATAAATTAACATTAGCTCTGGATTCTGTACACTTTGCATCCTGAATATGTACCTAGAAATACTTCATAATTATAGTTCAGGCCTCAAGAACTGTCATAAATTATCAACCTGTCAGTCATTCTCTGTAAGAGCTGCCGACCCTGTTACTAATGCAGTATATTGGCATCGGAAATCGCTGGTGCTGGAGTCAGGAAGCTGGCTCAGTGGCTTAAAAGTGTTTTCTGTGCAAATGCAAGGGTCTGAGTTTGGATCCCCAGAACCCACAGAAACCTGGGCACTTAGTGTGTTTGAAATCCTACAAGAGGATGGGAGGTGGAAACAAGGGAACCCCCAGAATCTCAAAGGCCAATGAGAGACTCCGTCTCAGATGAGGTGGAAAGCAACATCTAACGTTGTTCTCTGACACCTGTATCTGTACCATAACACGTGTGTCCACACTAATGACTACACAACAACACACACAAGTGCACAAAAATACAAATAAATAAGTCATACAGTCTCTAATGTTGTGAGGCTCTTCTGTCCCTTCCTCTTTTTTTTTTTAAAGACAGGATCCCCATGTTGCTCAAGCTGACCTTGAACTCTTGACTCTCTTGCCTCACTCTCCTTGAGTTATGATGGGTTGATAGATGCAAGCTAGCCTGCCTGGCTTTAATCTTTCCTTAAAAGAACGCTCATTTTCACTATGCATATGAGCGTCTTGCCTGCTTGCATGTCTATGTACCATATGCATGCCTGCTGCTGCAGAGGCCGGAAGAGTGTGTCTGATCCCCTAGAAATGGAATGACAGGTGATTGTGAGCCAGCAGGTAGGTATTGGGAACTGAACCTGGGTCCCCTGCAAGAGCAGGCAATGCTCTTAAGCGCTGAACCATCTCTCCAATCCCTTAACTTATTTCCCATGAGGTCCTCCTAAATAGAGTACAAGACTGTGCTGCAGTCATCCACAGCCAGAAAGAAGAGGAGACGGGGCAGAGAGGCCCATTGTGACAACTGGTGTCTGCCTGAGCACACATGCTCGGGTTTCAGCCAGCTGTTTCCATGCTAATTCATTTAGAAAAAATTTCCCGGGAGCCCAGTCATAATAAGCAGAGAGGCTGCACCACTGAGGCTGAAGTGGAACTTAGTCTAGAGCATTCCTTGTCTAGAGGTTCTGTCCCAAGAATGTGGGCGGAATGACACGAATTTGGGTAGAGTGACCTCACTGGACAGTGCCCTGTGTTCTATTCCTGCCACTGAAAAGAAAAAGAAAAAGTTATACACCCCTGTAAGTCCTCCAGTACCAGGGAGCTGTGGCACAGGAAGATGATGGGGTCCAGTCAGGGCAAAAAAACAAAACCAAAAAACCCCAACAAAAATAAAAAACCCCCCAAAACTATGGTAGCGACACCTAGTGGCCAATCTTGGATGTGCAGTTATGCCACCAGGCACTCTGTGGGAAGTGAGCCATTTCCCTTGTCCAGCCAGGACAGGCATGACCTTGGGTCCTTGAATCAGTCTTAAGTGTTCGGTTTTGGGCAGCAATTCCCTGAATGCATTATGGTGTGTGGTGGGGATCCAGGAAACCTCAGCAGCAGGCTGGGAGTGGAGAAGGAGGGGCCACTTTTGAGGATGACAGGAGGGTTCCTTGCAGCCGAGTCTGCATATGCCATAGATGTGGGAGGCACAGCAGAGCTGCCCGCTGGAGCAGGGAGCAAGCCTCAGCCAGACTGTCTCTCTGCCTCAATGCAGACTGCTTATTGGCAATTTTTAAACAATTTTCAGTTGTCTCTGTCAATAAAGCCACTCTCTTCTCTGCAAGGGGAATGAAAATGAGATTTTGAGGTCTCCAAAAGGACTGTCTCCTTTTGCCACTTTATCTGACTAGGAGCCAGGTAGGAGCCCAGCTAAGAGGGGGTGGGAACTATTTGCTATGTCCCCAACCCTGTTGACAAGTAGTAGTAACACCTGCTTCTGAGGACAGTTGTAACAGGATACTGTTGAATTCTTCCCGGAGAAGAGTGCTTCCCTCAGAGCACAGACCTTTATTGATGAGAGCGCACTAAGGGGAGTGGTAACTGCTCATCACACCGAGGAAGTCTAGCAGAGGGGTAATCCTGGACTTTGACAGTTCTTCTTGATGCTATAGAAGGACTAGGAGGAGCCAGCAGCCGCCGCCACCACCAGCATGGAGTTCTTGCTTCTTTCAGTGACTGAGAAAGCTGGTGTGGTAGTGGATGCCAGAATTCCTGGCTCTCAGAGGGAGCTGAAGACGAGGATTGGGAGTTTGAGGCCAGCCTCAGTTACAAAATGAGACCCTGTCTTAAAATAAAGAAGACATAATCAGATGGATAATCAAGCCAGGTGGTGCAGGTCTGTAATCCCAGGTACTCAGAAGGCTGCAGCAGGAGGATTTCAAGTTCAAGACCAGCCTGGACAACCTAGTGAGATGTCTGTCTCAAAAATTAAAAACAAAAGGTAAAATAGTGGGAAGAAGGGGTTGGGGTGGGAATAGAGTTCGGCAGTAGAGTGCTGGATCAGCCTTTGGGAGGCTTCAGGTTCAATCTCCAGACCTGAAAACAAACCAAACCAAAGTGCCACAGCCACAGCACACACACACACAGACACACAGACACACAGACATGCACGTGCAGGCACATACATACATAACCAGAGATAGCAAGTAAGCTTTAGGCCCTCAGCTTTTTTTTTTTTTTTAAAGATTTATTTATTTATTATGTACACAGTATACAGGAGAGGGCACCAGATGTCTATAGATGGTTGTGAGCCACCATGTGGTTGCCGGAAACTGAACTCAGAACCTCTGGAAGAACAGTCAGTGCTCTTAACCTCTGAGCCATCTCTCTCTCCAGCCCTGGCCCTCAGCTTTTTCCTTCTTCATCCATCATGGAAAAACAAGCATGGAGGCCATTGAGAAAGGGAGGAGAGAGGCACATGGTATTCAGAGAAAGGCCAGAGCACAGTTTTCCCGCCCCTTCTGGCCTCATCACAAATGATAACACAGGTCGGAGGGCCCTGATGCAGTGTATCCTGAGCTGAGCATAGTGTGTTCAGTACCAGGCATGTGGACAGCTTCAGGCTTTTGTGAGGAGGTAACCGGCTTCTGTGACATTCATCTTGCTCATCTGTCTTTTTCTTTCAGCTCCCTCCTCAGAGTCACCTTTAGGGATGATCTTGTGATCAGTTATTGGTAGCAAGAAGCCTCAAAAATAGGCTATCTTCTCAGGGGCTGGAGAGATGGTTCAGTTGTTAAGAGCACTTACTGTTCTTTCAGGGGACCCAGGCTAGATTCTCAGCACCCACATCTGTGACTCCAGCCCCAGGGGTTCCCATTTCCCATGCCTTCTTTTGGCCTCCATGGACAACGGCATGCACACGGTGCACAAAAATACATGCTGGTCAAACACCCATGCACATAAAATAAAACATATGAGTTACTGTGTGTGTGTGTGAAGACAGCAGACCAGCATGAATGCAGGTGTGATATGATGCTGGAGAGTCCTCTGATTGGCATGGAGGGTTTGGGATAAGGGACAAGGAGGCAGCTGGAAAGGCGTCTTGGAGTTGTGGCTGAACCAGGCGGCGGGGCTTTGCAGATGGAGGCTCAGTGCCTGGGGCTCTGCCATGCGTCTCCACACGTTTGTATGTGAGTTGTTCTGCCATTAGTTACAGGTGCTGTGCTGCCTCAGCATCTGTCTGCCCTGCTGGGACCGAGTCCCCACGAGGCTCCAGGAGCCTGCCAGTCTTGTTCATTGATATTTCCTCTGGCTGAGGACAGTCAGCGATCGAATGCAACAGTTATTCCACTTAGCACACACACTCCTAGGCATGGATTTAGCTAGAGGAGGCACTCAATAGCAGTCTTCTGGAGCTGGGGCATGTCTGGGATGCTACCCTTTGGGAGAGTGAGGCAGGAGGATTGCAAAGTTGGAGGCCAGCATAGGTGTCATAGTGAGATCCTGTCTCAATGAACTAATACCCACGTCCAAGGAAGTATTTAGGGAGAGGGTTGACCTAGGAGAGAGAACAAAGTTGTCATCCAATTAGAGACCTAGATGCTGGTCATAGTGATGGATTGGGAGAGTGGGTTTTACCCCTAGTTTCAGAATCTTTTAGCAGATGCTAGCTGTGTGACCTAGTGTGTTACTCAATCCCTCTGTGCCCTATTTTATCATAATGTGGGGTTATGATACTCAAAGTGTTGTTAAAAAGTTTATAGGGGCACTGGAGAGGTGTCTGGGCAATTAAGTGCATTGGCTGATTTAACAGAAGAATGGGGTTCAATCCTAGCATCCAATAGTAGCCCACAACTGTCTATAACTCCAGTTCCATGGGATCCAACACCCTCCCCTGGCTTCCTTGAATGTTATGAGCAGGCGGTGTGCATCCATATATGTAGGCAAAAGCCCACACTCCCTAACCTTTTTTTTAAAGGACATAGTATATATGAGGTACTGATGTGACTGATGGATGGGAAGTGATCAATAAATACTATATTTGTAAAAGATTCAGAGAAATGTGACCCAAAATAAAAGGACACCATGCGATATACTATGAGCTTTTTTGATGGCTGATTGGAAATTTGGAGTGGAGCTGAGAAATGGTCAGTCCCTCTGCTCCTTAGACATGTTCCGGGTCGGAAGCTTTAGTGTGTAGTGCACACCAGTGACAGCCAGACATCCAAGGACACACAGAAGAGAAGTGACCACCCAGCTGCTCTGTCCTCAGAGCCAAATTGCATATGATCACGTGTTGCTTGGCCTATTTTTCCTATATAAGGATTTTGTTGGCAACTGAGCACACCCTAACACCCTGTGACTTAGATACATTTGGTCCAGAAGCCTTTGGACTTGACACTGATGTGTTGAAAGCGAATAGAATTTACATGATTTAAGTGGCTTACCCAGATCCACACTGCTTGCTCTTCAGATTTAAATGTTCGAAGGCTCCAGATTTGATATTTCATCAGCAACAATGACATCTAGGGGTTGGTTCCTCCAGGTTTCACCCAAGATGTCTGTTCTCTGCTTGGAAAAGTGAGAGCATTAACACATCTACGATGCATAAAATGTCAGCTCAGCACATGAACTTGGTCTGTAGCCACAGTGACACTCAAGGATCAATGCAAGGAAAGTGGCAGTGGCCTCAGCTGTCACCTAGGAACACTACTCCCTTTCTACAGTGACAACATGCCCCACATTGTTTACTGTTCTGATTTCCCTTCAACCTGTAAGCCAGCCACATGGAAGATTAACCCAAGTCCACCCTGCCAGATGGAAGGACCCATCTTCCTGTGTGGAAAGGGGCCAAGCCTTGGCTTCTAGATCCTACTCTTCTCTCTCTCTCTCTCTGTTCATTCTTTGAGGAGCCTTTGAAACAAGTTTTGGACGTTCATATATTTTCTTCATTTTTTGTTGTTGTTTGCAGTACTGGGTCTTGAACCCAGGGCCTTGTGTATGCTGGGCCAGTACACTATCACTGAGCTACATTTCTAGCCCATTGCTTTTTAAGAAACAGATTCCTCTAAATGGAAGCAAGATCAATCTCTCCATTGTGTGGCATTGACCATCAGATTCATTATCAGCCTTTGATTTATTGTCAGTAAGCCAGTCAGCTAATGACATCTATTGAGTGCCTTCTGGGTACACTGTGTGTGTGTGTGTGTGTGTATACTATTGTTTAGGTGTGAACAAGAGAGGCTTGAAAGAATACACACATAGGCCCAGTTCATGAAAAAAAACAGAATTTGCTTGAATTGTTCCAGCCATGGGCTAGAGAGATGGCTTGGTTGGGAAAAGCATTGACAGCTCTTGCATAGGATCTGGGTTCAATTCCTTGCATCCACATGGTGGTTCACAGCTGTCTGCAACTCCAGTTCTAGAGGATCCCTCTTCTGGCATCTGTGTGTACTGTGTGGTACACATGTGGTACACAAGTATGCAAAACACTCAGACACATAAAAGAAAAATAAGTAAAATTGCAAAAAATTAAAAAAAGCATTTCAAACATGTATATTAATAAAAGTAAAGTGTTCATGAAAGCACCTGCCAGTGTGCTGGGAAAATGCACAAACATTCAGATGCCATCTAAGGTTCTTCTCAGTAGAAAAATTTTGTGATCTTTGTGCAGATTAAAATTAGCACCCTGCTGTATTGGTGCCTCGTAATATTGGCATCAGCACAGAAACACAGTTACTTTACTGTCTTTCTGTGCATTAGCTGAAGAGGGGAATGCAGAGTGAGATCAGTTCCTTGGGTGACTAAATTGCCTCTTGGTGTCAATATGTTTTGAGGTTCATGTCCCACTTGTACGCAGAGCAGTTCAATGTGGGTGGTTAAGCCTGGCCTAACATGTCTCTCTCACGCTATGTTCTCTGAATGATCTCTCTTCTGATTTCCATTGGTTTTATCTTTAAATCATGTGTATGTCTGTGTCAGTATGTGCATGTGTGAGTGCAGGTGCCTGTGGAGGCCAGAAGAGGGCGACAGTTACTCTTCTGGAGCTGGGGTTGCAGGTTGTTGTGAGCTGCCAAATGTGGGTGCTGGGAAATGAACTGAGGTTCTCTGGAATAGCTGCAAGGGCTCTTAACTTAGAAGCCATCTCCATCCCTCTTCTCCCGGTTTCCTGCCATGGCAAATAGAATGTACAGATCTAACACCCAGAAAGTTGTTTGTTTTAACCTACGGGATATGTGTGTTAATCTATGTTAAATTTTCTATTACTGTCACAAATACCTGAGATCAGCTCAAGGTTTGATTACTTGGCTCATAGTCACCTGATCCTTTTGCTTTGGGCCTGTAAGCAAACAGGGCATTGGGGCAGGAGCATGTGACAGGGCAGAGCTGTTTGCTTTGTGATGTCTCTTGTGGAGAGAATCAAGAAGGAGGGTTGGGGGCCTAATACCTGTCTTGAGGACATGTTGTCATTCCATTTCTTCCCATTGTTCCAAGTACTAAAGTTTCCACTGCATCCCCATAGGTGGGCTTTTAGAGGACAGCATATTCAAATTACAGCAATAGTCCTTCAATCTTTTTCTTTCTGAAGGGACCAATCTCCAAATGGCATTTTTGGAAGTCTAGCCTGGTATTTCTGGTGCTGCTCTAGCCTCAGCTCCATAGGGTCTGCCTGTGGTGGTCTGAAAGAAAATGGCTCCCATAGGGAGTGGTACTATTAGGAGGCATGGCTTTGTTGGAGTGGGTGTGGCTTTGTTGGGGGTGGGCGTGGCTTTGTTGGAGTGGGTGTGGCTTTGTTGGAGGAAGTGTGTCACTGTGGGGGTGGGCTTTGAGGTCTATGCTTCCACTGCCTTTGGTTCAAGATGTAGAACTCTCAACTCCTCCTCCAGCGCCATGTCCGCCTACATGCTGCTATGTCCCACCATGATGATGGTGGACTAAACCTCTGAAACTGTAAGCTAGCCTCGATTAAATGTTTTCCTTTATAAGAGTTGCAGAGGTCCAGGAGAGCAGGCACAGCACCTTGGCTGGGCAGCACAACAGAGTTGACCCTATTGATGGGGCATAGGTGAGCAAGGCCTGTGGGTGTCAGAGAGGGGAGCTGCCTCTGCTCCTTCCTTCACACACTGTGGGGTGGCAAGGGTAAGGGAAATATGCTCTCCCCCTACCAGCCTCTTGGCACCTGTGAGGTGGGGGAGCTGGCCTTGGGGGCATGAGAATGGAAGAACTGTTTCTGTCCCTCACCAAGTACAACAATCTGAGAGAGGGCCCTTCACCTCTCCTGGGCAGAACAATTAAGCTGGCCCTGGTGGTGTGAGCTGGACCCAAGAATGTGAGAGCAGGAGAACTGGCCCTTCCCCTTACTCTCTGTTACATTAAGTGAGCTAGTTGAGGCAGCGCTGGAGAGCTCACCTGGGTGGTAACAATGAGGAAAAGCTGGCAGGCTGACCAACATCTACCTCATCTATGAACTATGGAGCATGTAAAGGGACCAGACCTGCAGATCCAAAGCTACAGGATCCCCATGACACAGGGCAACAACAGGACATCCAAGAGGACTCCCAGTGAGGACCAGTATCAAGAGGGTAGCAGCAGCCAGTGGCCTTGAACCAGACCGTTGCAACGAACACTTACAAGATGTATGGCCTAAAGAGTAAGCTGTGTGACAGCTTCCACAGTGAATTCATTTTCTTTTTTTTTTTTTGGTTTTACTTTTAAATTTCTTTTTTTTTTTTTTGGGCAGGGGGAAGGGAGGGAAGTTGGAAGGGCAGGGGGCAGAAGCAAGGGAACAGGGAGCTAAGTGGGATCGGGAAGAATCAATAAAAAAAAACCCTCTAACTAAGACACTCATTGCCGATCCTCATGAGGTGTGCTAACATCGAGAGGAAGGTGAAGGAGTACTGGCTATAGCCCCTTTGCATCTGTGAGCTGCTCATATCTGTGACTTAAGAACTCTTGGAGTTCAGCCCCTCGGCGGATAGTACAAGGAGTGGGGTTTGACTTCCCATAGCTCTGGGGGAAGAACCACATTCAGCTCCTTTGAAAGACTCCTAGACCATCGTCTACCTCACTGAAGTCACTCTAAGTACGGTCTTAATGTTTTGCCTGTGTTATTAAGTGATATCCTTAACCAGCGTGTACTGGTTTGTCTTTCTGTGTTTGCTACCTGAGTGAGGTGCTTGAGGAGGTCAGCAAAGGGTGTCAGATTCCCGTTTCCAGAGTGCCAGGTGGTGGCAATCTACTTGGCATGGGTGGTGGGAAGCAAACTCAGGAAGTTCAGATCATCCTTCTATTCACTGGGAGATCTCTTCAGCCCCAAGACAGTATGTTTTTAATTTTATTTTGTTTTATTAGATTTCTTTATTTTATGTGAGTGGGTGTATGTTTATATGTTCACAATAGCCGTAAACTCATAATCCGTCTACCTCAGGACTGCTTGAGTGCTGAGATGACAAGTATGTGTCACCATACTTATTTGTGAGTGTGTGTGTGTGTGTGTGTGTGTGTGTGTGTGTGTGTGTGTGTGTAGGCCAGAGGACAACTCTCTGACATTGACTCACTCTCTGCCTTGTGGGGTGTGAGAATTGAACCCAGGCCATCAGGCCTGCATGCTAACACTTCTCCCCCTGAGCCACCTCACTGGCCCTTGAGTGTGGACTGTGTTGTGGGGGTTGTGTTAGCACTCACGGGTCAGCAGTGGAAAGAAGAGAGTTCTGTTCATATGGACCTGGGAGTCTTACCAGGGACATAGGACGAGGCCAGCAACACACAGACCAATGCACACCACAACTTCAGTAAGAAGAAGTATGTAGGAGGTGCAGGATGGTCAGGTGTGCTGGCACACACCTTTAAGTGCTTGGGAGGCAGAGACCAGCAAATTTCTGTGAGTTTAAGGCCAGCCTGATCTACAGAGTGAGTTCCAGGACAGCCAGGCTACATAGAAAAACCCTTTAAAGCTATAGGGGGAGTGTTCAGGGGAGACTACCTTGAGGTAGACCCAGAAGTATGAAATCCAGTGATGAATTTTTCAGGCTTGGGATGTTTGGAATGAACAGTAGGTAGGGCCTGAGTTGCGTATGTTGGAGAAAATGTCCATTTTCTTGACTAGAAAGCAAAGGAGGTGTTTTATTTATGACTGCTAGTGGGTTCCAGAGGATGGGAAGTGGATGGTACTGCCTTTGCCCTGTCTTTGTGAAGGGCCATGTAGGGAATGCATGCGATTCTTAAGCTCCTACCCCAGCACCGAGTCTTGCTGTCTTCAGGTGGTACCATCTCAAACGATGCCCCCTTTCCCTCCTTCCCTCTCCATCCCCCCTCTCCCCCCAGCCCTCAGGACTAGAAATCTGGAGCAAACTGTGAGACCAGTGGAGAGCCCAGGAGCAAATGGGATTTTAAAGTTGTTAGGGCATTTTGGCATTCAGTCCCCCAAGATGAGCAAAGTGTCTTGTCTGGTAATTGCAATTAATGGTCCTGCTATTCAAGCATATCCGTCAATAAATCTCCTCTAATAACCGATTGGGCACAGTCGTTGTCATAGTTATGTTTCTAAATTGAGCCCAGGGTAGTTGGCCACAGCACTGACCTTATTGGGGTCAGGGCTGCTTCCTGACTGTGACTCCATATCCCAGGAATTAAAGCCACCCTCCAAGGGTCTGGCTTCCAGCCAGATGAAAGGCAGTCTGACTGCCTACAGATTTCCTGTAAATCTCTTAAATGTGGAATAAAAGTCTTTGAAACCGTGGCACACCAGTGATGTTGTAGGAGGACTATCCAATCCACTTTGCCACTGTTCTGGGATGCAGTGGGCAGAGAGATGTCACATCAGGTTGGCGATAGCCAATGATAATCATGGCAGATGTCAGGTCAGAGACTTGCTTCACCAAGCCAGCCTCTCATTGTAAAGTTTCCTCAGTTCTTCCCTTCTAGAGATTTTTCTCCCTTATGCACAGGCACTGTCTCAAGGAGCTATTTTACCCATAGTTCCTCTTTCTGCTCTCCCATGGGTGGTGATTCTTGCTTGTGTGCTCTGAGTTCCAGCCACTTGTATGTCGGGGATAGCAGTTAATTATGAAGAATGAGAAGGGTGGATGAGGAGGCAAAAATGCTTTTGAAATCATCTCTTAACTCATATGCATCTGCAGATCTTGAAAAGAAGGGAAGAGGGGCTGGAGAGATGGCTCAGCGGTTAAGAGCACCGTCTGCTCTTCCAGAGGACCCGGGTTCGATTCCCAGCACCCACATGGCAGCTCACAACTGTCTGAAATTCCAGTTCCGGCAAACACCAAGGCAAATAAATAAATAATAAATAAATAAATAAAGTTTTTTTTTTAAAAAAAAGAAAAGAGGGAAAATACAGAGGGGAGGAAGGAAGGAAGGAAGGAAGGGAGGAAGGAAGGAAGGGAGAAAGGACCAGAGTAAAGAGAGAGGAAGAGCATTTATTTCCTGTCTTTGTCTGGGCTCAGGCTTGACTTAATCTTTGAAAGCTGTCTTCATTGCTCTGCTATTCTGTTCTTTCATTGCCTATCTCAGAATTTATGGCATAGGATGAGAGCTGTCTGTCAGAGAGGCAGAGCAGTCAGGGGGTGTGGCCAGGGCCACTGAGCACAGGGACTCCACCTGGATCCAGCAGGCCCGTCTTGGCCCAGTGTCCTGACACTACTTCGTCTTCGGTAAATGTTCTATACTCTGTTGCTCTCACAGAGCAGTCTGACAAGAGCAGTTTGGGTGAGGGAGGAGGTTTATTTCAGCTTACAGGTTCCAGTCATCATTGAGTGACCGACCTCAGAGCAGGAATCTGAAGGCAGACAATCTTGCTATTCCATACAGTATTGCCTGCTGCCAAGTAACTTATCTGACAAAAAAATACACGAGGAACCACAGAGGAGGCTGTCTGCTGACTTGTACAGCTCATGCTCAGTTAGCTTTCTTATACGGTCCAGAACCACCTGGCTAGGGTATGATGCTGCCCACAGTGGGCCAGGCCCACTTCATTAATTAAAAATCAAGGCACAGCTCCAGCAGGCATGTTCCCCAAGCCCATCTAATCGGGTGATGCTCCAGTTGACACACTCAGGTGACCCTGGGCCTTATCAAGTTGACCGTTTAAACTGGCTAGGACATAGTGTGTCCAGGGCTTAGCTTGTTCACCTTCTCTGCAGGGTATAAGAAAAGTAACAGATTTACATATGGGAGAAAAACCTATTACTGTAAGGCAAAGAAAACACTTCATTAGTTTACTTCTAAGTAATAACGTCTAACTAATAACTTCTAAGTTATTTGTTGACTATTTTATGTGTACGTATGTGTTTATCTGAGTCTATAGATGTGTATCGTATGCATGCAGGTGCCCATGGATGCCATAAGAAGGCCTTCTGAGCTGAGGTTATAGGTGCTTGCTTGTTAATTGCCTAGTGTGGGTGCTGGGAACCAAATTCGGGTAGTGCTCTTAACTGCTGGGCCATCTCTCCAGCTCCTAGTTTGTAACTTCTAAAGATTAACTTTATTTACATATGAGTGCAGTGCCCTTATAGTCCAGAAGGAGGCCATCAGATCTCCCCTGGAGCTGCAGTTACAGGCAGTTGGGAGTCACCTGATTTAGGAACCAAATTTGGGTCTCCTGCAAGAGCAAAACATGCTCTTAACACCCCCCCCCCCCCCCCCCCCCAGAGCCGTCTTTCCAGACTCTGCCTCTAGCTTTTCAAATAACCTCCGAACGTAGTGAAAATGATGTGGCTGTTTTTAAAGTGGGTAATATTTGTAAAAACAAAAACAAAACCAAACCAACACAATGGGTTGGTGCAGGCGTAACTGAGTTGTAGCATTTTAAACTAGTACTACAAGAGAATCAGTCAGTGCCTGGAGAGTTGGGTAGCAGAAGTATATGTGCTTGTGAAATGCATCCCTGTGACTTACGAAAGTGTTCAGATGGGCCTTGGGCGACTTGGAGTTACTACAAAAGAATGTTGTCTTCACTGTTAGTGATAATGCCACCGAAAGGAATTACAGAAGGATCAAGAGATGTTTTAATAAAAGAGGAAAGGAAACTCAATCAAGGCACAAAGCCAGGAGCGCCACGTCCCTCTCTTTCTCTTCCTTGCTGATGGGCCGTGGCTCCTCTGCAGAGATTTTCAACCCAGACACCTCATTAGTTTGCTGTGACTCTGGGTCCATTTGTGAGAGCGTATGTGACACTGTGACCAGAATGCCTGCCGGAAACCAGGAAAACGAAGACTTAGTTTACCTCGTGGTCTCAGAGCATTCTGCACATGCTTGTCTGGTGCCTTGCACCTGAGCACAGCATTATGGTTGGGGGAGCTTGTGGCAGAGAATGGCAGTTCTAATCAGGGCTGAGAGGAAGAGGAGAGAGGGAGAAGGAGAGAGGAGAGGGGGATAAATAGGCCTGTTCTCCTCCAGTCAGAGGCTCCACCTCCTAAAGTTTGCAGAACATCCCGAAATAGCACCACGAGCTAGGGACCAAAACTTTAAAAATGTGGGAGACATTTCGGAATCCGTGCATTAACAACCTCGTGTCCCAAGTTTGTGGCATTTCATTTCTCTAGATTTCTCAGCCTCCCCGTGCGTCCTCCTGCATGCTGGCCTCCGTTTAATCAACCGGAGAAGAAGTTCATGGCTGCGGTGTCTTAAAGAAAAAGCGAGGCACAGACATCTCCGCAGACGACTTGGAGTTCCAGTACAGGGCGGATGGCAGATGGGGCTGTTAATCTTCATGCCGCTTCTTCACACTCTTTGTACGTCCAGGGTGCACGAAGTGTGTACCTGGCAAGCAGGGCCATGTACTGGCACCAGGAGCAGGAAGGCTGGCTCCCAGCCTCCTCCTGGTGGAGAAGACGATAGAGGAGGCTCCTTAGAGGCAGGCAGAACACAGGGATCAGACAAGTTGAAATGGATGAGTAGAAGGGAAATGGGGGGCGGATCAGAGAAGGTGGGAAGAATTCAGGTTCAGGCGGGGTCGGAGCACAGTCCACTACTGGTCTTGCCTTCCCTCTGTCCCATGGCTCCAGCCTCGCCTTTTCCACCTCCAAGCCACCTTTGTCTCTTCTTCACAGTTATCGACTTTCGTGATGAATTGCAATCCAATGCAGTTTTCCGAAGGTTTTATTTTTATTTACACATTCCGCGTCATTAATAAGCTACACAGTATGAAATTCAAGACAGAAATGGACACACAGTGACAATGACGGCTCCTTTATACTTACTATCAGCCCCTCTACAAAGGAACCATCACTAATGATTTATTGTATTTTTTTTTTCCCAGAGATCTTGTAAATACATACATGCTACAAATGCACACTGTTTTACACATTGCTTCCTCGCCTTACTCAGCCATATGATTTAGGAAATGGTGCCATATTGGTATGCACAGAGCTGCCTTGCTGAGTGCAAAGATGGTACAGAATCCCATTTATGGCTTCACCATCCTTTACAAGTCTTGTGTTGAAGGACACTTACTTGCTTGTCATTCTCTTGCTGTGGTGAGTTACCTCATAGACGTGTCTTGGGACACATGTACAGTGCACTGAAACAGGAGATTCCTGGTTAGAATGTGTATGTGTTTTAAACTTTGGAAAGATAATACAGACCCATTTCCTCTCCTTCTGAATTTCCAGTTCCACCTTACAGTACCAGCATTGTCCAAAGTTGATCTCTGCTAGTCTGTTAACAAAACTTGAATCTTGGGGCTGGAGAGATGGCTTAGTAATTTAGAAATAGTTTGTACTGCTTTTGTAGAGGACTTGAATTTGGTTCCCAGCACCCACAGTGGCTCACAGCCAGCTGTAGCTCCAGCTTGGGGGAATCTGATGCCCTTTTGTGGTCCCTGAGGGCATCTGCACTTGTTGCACATGCCTTCCCAACAAGTAAATCATAAATTAAAAAATAATAATATAATAAAATAACTTCGGTTTCCATGAGGAAGTTAGTGCCTTGGTATTTCCTTTGCTGGTATGAGGGGTACTTCAGAAAGATCCAGCTGGGGCTGGAGAGATGGCTCAGAAGTTAAGAGCACTGACTGTTCCTCCAGAAGTCCTGAGTTCAATTCCCAGCATCCACATGGTGGCTCACAACCATTTGTGATGAGATCTGGTGCCCTCTTATGTACACTATATACATAATAAATAATTTTTTTTAAAAGAAAGATCCAGATGAGGAGGTTACCAGCAGAGAAAGACGGGAGAAAGGGCCAAGGAAGCTTTATAAAAGAGAAACACACTTATGTAGCATTTTTTAAAAAAAGAAGTCACTACATCTGGAATAAGCCATGCCAATGTGGCCGCTATACACAGATGATTATCCATTTTGCTGTAGCGATATTCCTCTCCCCAGACTGCGGTCTAACAGCTTTTTTCTTCCTGGACCTGGCAATCACAGTGCATACTGGCATTACTGGAATATGTTTTCATTGGAAATTGCATATAAAACCCACGGCTTCATTGCAAATAAAAGGTTAGATTTACCGTGTCGTGACTGCAAAGCAGTATTTCCATCCTCAAAGCCCTTGGTTACTTAGGTCCCTGAGTGTGTTCAGGCTGAAGTGAGCCATCTCATTTCCAGTGAATGACCTTGAGATGGCAGCAGCATCACATTCAATTCTACCATTGCTCCGAGTTCATTACAAAGTGAAAGTAAAAGTGGCAATAAATCAGAATAACACTGATTGTTATAATTTTATTATCAGAGCATTAAGTCAATAAAACTTACCTAAAACACCGTTTGGATTGTATACGTGAGTTTTTTTTTTTTTTTTAAACTAGTTGCCCAGCATGTTCTAAAAGCATGTTTAAAAAAAACAAAATGAGGAAATCAGTGATAAACTGTGTGAAAGCTGAGACCCGTCTCACGTTGTAGTGAAACTAGACCTTGTTTTCGCATTGTAAAATATTCCTTTTGAAGACATTAACATACCATAATGTCTTACATCTGCCCAACTGCGTTTTGTGTCCTGTCATCTGCTTATGTGTCTTCTTATTGTCTGGTCCTTTGTCATTTATGCCTCTCTATATAAGAAGGGTTGTCTCATACATGACATTCCTTCAGCAAAGAAGAAGCTGATCTTAAAAAAAAAAGAGAGATATAACAAAATGTACCTATGAAAGGAGTCAGAGAAATTCATTGAGAAATGGCTATAGTAGAAACACATAAATGTAAATCTCCTTAGTAACATATTCATTACCAGGAGGGGTTGTCCAAGCAGTGCCAGAGCGATAGGAAAGGCAGGTGTTAGGTGACACCATTCTGCTTACATCAGGCACGATACCTGATCACCATGCATTTTTACCCTCCCAATTGCTGTCAGATTATCACAGTGTTACTGTATAATTACTTAAGATACAAGACACTAAAACGTTTACAGCCATATTCTCTCCTTTTTACTCCTTTTTAAGAGATAGGTTGCTGACATGTCATTTATGGGATGTTGAAAAGGTAAATTCAGAAGGTGTGACTAGCTTCATTTTTTTTGTGTTTTGTTTTTTGGTTGTGAGTCTAGCCTTTAATGGCTGAGTTATCCTCCCAGACCTCTTTTTTTGTTTTTTAATCTCTCTGTAGTGCAGGTTGGGTTTGAACTCCCCAGTGCTGGGATTATAGGCAAGTACCATTATGCCAAAATCAATACATTGTTTTTGGAAAATTCTAACATGAAGTGTTCTGCTGTGGTGTACAGACATTGGGCAATATTTAGACAAGAAGTCAAATGGCTGGACTTTTAAAGTCCAAATGTGGACTCAGCCTTTTTCTCCTCAAGCTTAATATATTTTGTCTGTATAGTGTGCTGGGGCTGAAGTAAGCATGCAATCACATGTGTGTGTTTGTTCACATATGTGTGATTTTTTTTAACTTTATATGCACCATATGTGTCTTGTACATGCAGGATCCCTAGGAGGATAGCAGGTCAAACTACTCTAGAAATATCCCCTTAACCCAAGTGTGCCTGACCAGCTTTGTAGGTGATTCCATATCTAGTCAAGTTGAAGGTGAAGATCAACCATGGCAACCAAGGCACAGACAACGTGCCTGTACTATGGCCCAAACCCAGAGTCTGAGATAGTGAAAGAGCATGATAAGTGTTTACTACACCTGCCTTTTGACTGATGGTCTCTTCCTCCCAGAAAATTGCTAAAGATAGATATGCCATAGGCAATCCAAAACAGAATTCAATTAGGTGCTCACATTTTATCTGAGTGCAATTGATATAAAAATGGAAATAATGTAGGGTTAAATGTAAATAATTGCGAAATGCCTTTTGGTCACAGTAGCCAGCGCTGCAAATCTCAAAATAATCTGGTTATTAGATAAAATACTTATTGTACTCTTGCAAAGAAGTATTGATTTGATTTGGGTGACAGTGTCAGTGTGAGGCACTGATTGACTCTGTTGGGAAGTATTTGAGTAAAATGGTCTAACAAGACAAGTTCTTTGAAATGTACTAACAACAACATGTGTGTATGGATTCAGAGTTGGCTGCAACTTCACATGCTGAAGGTACTGAGAGAGACAGGGTGATGGTGAAATTGGGAGCAACTTCCCTACGATGGCAGTTTCTTGTTCCCAGAACACATTCAAAAAAATGATGGTGGAAGGAGCATGAGGTAGGTCCAGGGGCCCTATAAAACACATAACCCAGAGTCTGCTCATGTGTTTTTTTGGTGGGTGTGTGTGTGTGTGTGTGTGTGTGTGTGTGTGTGTGTGTGTGTGTATAGGTGTTTTGCCTGAGCTGTGTATTATATACATGCCTGGTACCCAAGGAGCTCAGAAGAGGCATTGTATCAATGGAAACCGGAGTTATAGATGATTCTGAACCACCATGTGGGTCCTGGGAACTGATCTGGGGTCTTCTTCAAGAGCAGTCAGTGGTCTCAACCAATAAGCCATGTCTTTTACACCCCAAATTAATTAATTTTTAAAAGTTAGTTTGAATTGTGTGTGTGCGCGCGCGCGCGCGCGCGCGTGTGTGTGTGTGTGTGTGTGTGTGTGTGTGTGTGCGCGCGCGCGCGCGCACGCCTGGAGAAGCTAGAGGAGTAAGATCTCCATAGGTGGTTGTGAGTCACCTGATGTGAATGCTGGGACTCTAACTCAGATCCTCTGCAATCACTGAGCCATATATCTCCAGCTCTAGGCTCATGTTTTGAACACTAGGAGGCTGTGGAACTTTTAGAAGTAGGGCGTCAATGGTGGCTATTGGGAAGAAGGGAACTTTGAAAGCTATAGGCTGGCCCTGTTCCTGGCGATGTGAGTAGTCTCTGCCATGTGGGCAGGGCTGTTTCCTCCATGGACTGAAATTCCTCTGAAACCGTGACTCTAATATACTTTCCCTCTCTCATATATTTTTTTTTCAGGTATTTTGGTCACAGTGTTACAAAGCAACAAATACAAACCATAAAGGAAATAGTCTTCAAAAACTGATCACATTTGCCTCAGATTTTAAGTGGTTAGATGATACAATACATTTGAAAATTCTTAGTTTCTCTGGGCTACAACTTTTCAATGAGCACACTTTGGCTTAAAACCAATGATCTGGGCAGAGTCTTGTCTCAGCCTGGGGACCCCAGTGCCTGGAGGGTTTACTACATTGTGAGCATTGTTGGGATCAATCACCAATGTTGAGTCAAATCAAGTGCTCAGTGTTTGCTTGTGTGTACTTCCAGAACTTTCTTGGCAGTATCCCGCTGCTCAGGGTCATCTTTCTGTCTTTGAAAGTAGCTGAAAAGGACCATGAAGCTTGTCAGAAAATCAATAGGCAGTTGAGCTGCTTCTGGAGCTTTGAAACACACTCTCTCTCTCTCTCTCTCTCTCTCTCTCTCTCTCTCTCTCTCTCTCACATGCATGAGGCATGTGCGTTAAAGTCCATAACCCCCTCAAGCACGTGCTCCTTTGAGTGTGGGCACATTCGTTTTCACACCCTTTCTAAGCTAAGAAAGCCTTTCTCTCTCATTATAAGCCAAAGGCATGTATTGCTATCCCACCCAAGCCCTGGATAATTGTCATTTCAGTTTCATGTGCTGACAGAGAACAGCTTTCATTGTCTTGTCTCAGCAGCCTGGGGGTCCGATTAACTCGGTGCAGTTCTCAATGGGGCAGGTGCTGAAGAAGATGAGAGACTTTAGTTCTAGAGAGATAGATCCTCTCTGCCTTACTCCTGACCTTGTGAGAAGGATCTGAACCAGCATTCCTGCCCCTGGGCCTCCCTGGAGGGAGAATGTCC
The DNA here is from genome assembly GCA_004025045.1 of Sigmodon hispidus. Classification (NCBI taxonomy): domain Eukaryota; kingdom Metazoa; phylum Chordata; class Mammalia; order Rodentia; family Cricetidae; genus Sigmodon; species Sigmodon hispidus. The sequence goes on from PVIH01005912.1 coordinate 63,725, forward strand.
AGCCTTCTCTGCTACACCATCCAATGTCAAAGCTAACAAGACCTTTTCCTTTCTCATAGGGTCTCTCTTGTTTCTGCCACTGTGTCCTCCAGGCTAGCTGGCTCTTAAGCTTCTGGGTAATTCGTTTCCACTTCCCATGCTGCCTTAGACATGCTGGATTATATTGCCACCATGTCCTTTTTTGCATGTGTTCTGGAGATTGAACTCAGGTCTCCAGGCTTATGCAGCAAGAACCTGCCTGCATAAGACACACTGAGCTGTCTGGCTGACCCCAGGAGAACTTGGGTATTTATTGTTGTAATGAATGAGATTAGATTCCGAGTTAGCTACTTTTACCCTTGCTGTGATATAGATACAGACAGAGCTTCAAGCACGGTGCGTGTGCGTGCGCGTGCGCGCGCGCGCGTGTGTGTGTGTGTGTGTGTGTGTGTGTGTGTGTGTGTGTGTGTGGTTATTTTGGCTCACAGTTCCCAAGGTTTCAGTCCATTGTAACTTTGGCAGTGATACTTGTCCAAATAGTTCATCTTATAGTGGAGTGGAAACAGAGAAAAAGAATACAGAAAAGGATTGGGGGCGGGTAACAGCCATAAGAACAAACCTACACTGACCTCCTGCCTTATACCACCCCCTAGCATTTCCATTGTATTATAAGCCCATCATTGGATAATCCCCTAGTGTGTGTCAGACCCTCATGGCCTAATTGTCTCTGGAAATTGCCTCACCCAGAGGTGGGTTTCCTGAATCCCCGAGGTCTTCTTTACTCTGAGCAAGCTGACAATCACACTTACTCATCACGGGTGACTTTGTTTCTGAGTTCTTACACCTGGAGCTCATTTGCTCTGGACTAAAATGTCTTGCTTACTGGGTAACAAGGTAATTACAAACTACAGTTTAAACAAAAGAGAATTCAAACGGAAAGATGGTGCATGGCTGGACAATGTCTCTCCCAGAAGACTTGAGGTACTGAGTGAAACATGGCATGTAGGGCATGGGATACCTCCATAAAAGACACTGGTCAGGGAAGCCCCAGTGGTGTCCAGAACAACAGGCTCTCACCATTGCCCTTAGCTACCCACTACTATGTGTTAAGACCCTGTCGTTGGGCTCAAAATTTCAAGACATCAATCTGATTGTATTCTCGTTTCCCTCCCTCCCTCCCTCCCTCCCTCCCCTACATCTTGATAGATCTTCTTATGTAAATCCAGGGTAGTCTTAAACTTATGATCCTCCTGCCTCAGCCTCTTAACACACCATCAGGATTACAGGTGTGCACCACCATGTCCACCCTTGAATTCATTCTCCTTATCTTTACCACCACCATCACCATTATCATCACCACCATCTTCTTCTTCTTCTTTTTTTTTTTTTTTTTTTTTTTTTAAAGAAAAACAAAATACCATGCAGGATTCTGGCTGCCCACCCAGAAGACTTACTCACCAGGTTAACAGGCTTTAGAGTTTGATTCAAAACAAATTGCCAAGCTGGCACCAGACAGTGTGAAATCCAACAGGCTGGAAACTGTGTCTCATTAGAGGGAGGCCATGCGCATAGCAACCCAAAGCACTTGGAACTAGTCAGTGTGATTCCGTTGCAGGAGGCAGAGACGAGCTATCTGTGTTAGGCAGCCAGTAGCTTCTCGAGGATCTGTTTGCAGTTTTTCTTCCTCAGCACTCTTGCCTCTTGGAGAATATTATCCCTCCAGCATCCTCAGTCTGCTTCAGCCCTACTCACTTCCAGCACACACAGCAGGGTCTTCACGGAGGGACACTCTCCTATCTGTTTTGTTAGTTTCAAGAGTTTGACGATTGGATTCCCAGCCCAACAGTTAGGTGAAGGCCTTGTCTAACCTTTGCAGATAAGAAATGGAAAAAAAATGTTTTGGCAGAAAAAGGGCCTGCCTTTGCTTGAATCTTCATGAAGTTGATGTTTACATTTATGCTAACATTTCTTTCTAACCTCTGCTTGGCATTTGTTCTGCTGAAGAAGTAGGTTAGAAAAAAATCATCATATGCAAACAAAATCTAAAATATTTCTCATGTGGTAGAGCCAAGTGCTAACCACCACTCATATTTCATATGAACTGGCTCCTAAATGTCTAAAAACAAAAGTACTAGAATAACTGAAAAGACCTGAAAAAGACAAAAAAGGGTTTATTTCTTTATTTCCATTCCATGTGTCTGAGCATTTTGTCTGTGTGTATGTATGTGTACTGTGTGTGTGCAGTGCCTGAGGATGCCAGAAGAGGGCATCAGATCCTCTGGAATTGGAGTTATATGTGATTGTGTGCTGTCACATAGGTGCTGGGAACTGAACCTGGATCTTCTGCAAGAGCAGCCAGTGCTCTTAACCTTTGAGCCACCTCTCGAGACCCTAGAAAAGGTTGATTGTTAACCCTGACACTCAGAATTTGTCTCCATCAAGTTGTGCAAGATCCCTTCAAACACTACAAATTCCTGAATTTGTTTTTTTTTTTCAATACCCATTTTAGATGCTGTCTTTCCACAGATATTTTTTTCTCATCACCCAGACTATAGGAGTGAGTCCCTCAGCCTTGCCAGTATTTCCTAATGACTCAATAATTCTATCCTGTTCTTTTCCTCCCAGCATTTACAACCTCCCCTTTAGACAAAGTCTCACAAGATAGCCCTTTATATTTAGACCAGAGTAGCCTTGAACTCGTAGATATCTGTCTGCCTCTGCCTCCTGAGTGCTGGGGATTAAAGGAGTGAATCACCATGCCTGGTACCTTTACAATGAAAAAAAAAAAGGATTTATTTTTATGTAATGTATATGAGTGTTTTGTCTGCATGTACATAGTACACATGTGCCTGGTGCTATGGAGGCTGTAAGAGGGCACTGGATCCCCTGGAACCGGAATTAGGGATGGGTGTGAGCCACCTGATAGGAGTGCTTATAACCTTGAACCCTGCTCCTTCTCTGCAAGAGCAGGAAGTACCTGTCACCTTGGAGTCATCTCTCCAGTCCATATTTACAACTTTTTAAAGTCCTGTTAATTGGTATGTTTACAACATGATTGCTTACCTCTCTTCCTAGCTGTGAATCCCAGAGTAGACTGAATCCCATCCAAGTAGGGATTCAGGACCCAGGACTATGAATGAGCTTTCTGTCACCACCAGGCTCCCCCCTCCCCCAAGAAGCCATAGTGTCCTCTATCTGCAAAGTCTTTCTCTGTGGCAGCCTCTCGACTTAGTCTCTGTTCAATTGAAAGTTGCTGCGTGTGCAACCTTTCTGGCTTCACTGTAGTGGCTTTATTATTATTATTATTATTTTTTAGCAGCCTTGGAGTTGTACATCTTGTTGCTCTGTCATAGAAGTCATTCTGCACAAAGCCATCTGTGATTGTTCCCCAATATCAGAGGCAGAATGGTGTCCAATTTTAATATCTCGCTGCTTGTATGCAGAGGTAATCTGTTCCACGATGACAGTGAATCAGAGGGAGACATTGTCAAGATACCCCAGGGATCCCAGCCTCCTGAATGGCCCCTGGAAAGTCAAAAGAGGCCTCTGCTAGGAAATTACCATGCATATCTTTGAAGGGCTGGTTCTGTCTTGTTGCTGTGTATCGCAGTTGCTACAGGAAACAGTGCAAGAGTGAAGTGGGTCGGGACATGAGCACTGAAAGAGCCCCATGCATCAGGGCTGCCCAATGCTACCATGGACAGCCTGTGGCTTTATGCTTCATGGAGGCATCTGAAAACTGAGAGGATGTTTCTTCATCACAGAAGTTGCATTTAGGGGCTGGAGAGATGGCTCAGAGGTTAAGAGCACCGTCTGCTCTTCCAGAGGACCCGGGTTCGATTCCCAGCACCCACATGGCAGCTAACAACTGTCTGTAGTTCCAGTTCCAGGCAAACACCAAGGCAAATAAATAAATAAATAAAGTTTTTTTTTTTTTTTAAAAGAAGTTGCATTTATTATTATATGAGGAGAGTGTGTACACATGCTTGACTGGTGATTCTGCCATGACACTCTGTGTGTGGCACTATTCCTGGGGAGATATGAATAAATGTCCACTCCTCTCAAATAAGGAACTGATGACAAGCCAAAGTAAGGACATCACCAAAGTCCAGCTAACTTGCACCCCAATGAGTTTTATTGAGGTTACTTACAGGAACAGAAATAACGCAAAGCCCACTCTAGCATGGGTGACCGCTCACAAAAGCTGGGAATCTGGTGCACAGTCTGCAGGCAGTTCAACAGGTTGGAGAGGGTTCTCAGGTGGTCTGAACCTCTTTCAGGCGGCTCATCAGGTCTGAGAGAGTCTCTCATCAATCCTTACTGCTTATATATGCTTGGAGAGGGAGGTATTTCCTTTATCTGGTCAGTTTCAGGAACTTCCTGAAGCCTTTGAATTGTTTCCCCCGTAGGATGGAATGTTTCACCCCATCTCAGTTTTAATGAGCTTCCCTCCAAGACAGAATGTTTCATCTCAGAGGAAGATGCTTCACAACACTCCTACTGTGCCAGAGGGAGAGGTTCTCATGAGCTCCAGGAGATCAGAAACCATCATCAGGAAGGACCAGCTTCTTTGTAAATCAGCTTCCTTCCACAGACTCCCACGGCCTGAGATTTCATGAACTACTGATAGAACAAGCAGGTGGAGATTATTCTATCGCATAACTGGAGGATGGCTTCAAGGAACTCAAGGATGAGGAAAACTAAAATAATGAAATTCAATAGTGCTTCTGAAGCGAGCTTACATTTTAATCTGAGCAATACTTTGTGCATGGAATTGGTGAGAAAATTCATTATACTGTGGCATTAAGCACACTTTATAGCAATGTATGTCTGTTCTGCTAATTGCCACCACCTCATGCTAGAGTCCTGTGGTTGGGAAGGTCTGGGCTCTGCTGGGAAGGACCGTCTCTGGAACCTCAAGAAGTCAGCTGCAGAGCCCAGGGTGCACAGGAGCCTCTGTTCTTTACTGGACAGTCTTCCTCCAGGGCAGGCATCATCTCTGCTGTTATCCTTTGCCTCCTAGGTCTCTGCATGTCATGTATGTTTGGCTCACATGACAGTTAGGCGCTGCTGTCAGCCTTTCCCGAAGTCCTTGCCCACAAAACTTTAATGATTGTGGTGATGCCAGTGACATAATAAGAAAAAGAAATTCAAGTCCCAGGCATGGTGGTGCATGCCTGTAATATCAGCACTGGGGAAACTGAGGCAGGGGACCATGAGATCGAGTTTAGCTTAGACAATGTAGCAAATTCAAGATCAGACTTGAAGATAAGATCCTGTCTCCCTCACTTCCCCAAGGAAAAACAAAACAAAACAATATTTAGTCTTAGTCCTGAAGTCCTGGCTCAGAGCTCTCAAAATCTTTTGAGTTTTCTTAGTGATAGGATTATCTACAGCCAGCCCCTGTCAGTCACATCTGCATCTGAGTTTATGTTAACAAGGTGACCGAGTGTTGGCCTCTAAGGAGCTGGCTGCCAGAAAGACCAAATAATTAGAGGGGTGGAATGTTCTGCCTTACCCACTGACCCCTGGGAGGATGAGGAGGCCTTGGGATTAAATTCTATTCTAGTCTATTAATTAAATTAAATTTCTTACTAATGGAGATTTGAGGAGCCGTCAGATTGGTGAACACACCCAGCTGCCAGCTCCATGGGACAGACGCCCCTTTCCCCCGAGTGTTTGTTCCTGAGTATTACATCTTCATCTTGTTACTCATTTATATCTTTCCTCACAAGTTAGCACTTATAAATAAAGGCTTTTCTTGAGCTGCATTATGACTGTTGTGACGAGGCCTGGTTCCAGGGCAGATGTTGGGGTTGCCTCCATGTGCAGGGCTTTTGGGGGAGTGGGTAGGAAGGCTCAGAGAACAATGACACAGTCTCTGGGGAAATAAGTTGAAACAAGCAAGCTCAATTTATTTTCGGAGGGGAAAGCCTTAAATACTTTCTCTCCAGACCCTCCTCCCAGCCAGGGGAAAAGGGCTGTGGTTTGCTGGTATCTGAGGCTGCGGTGTGGTGGTCTCTCACTGGTCTAGGTCACCTTGTATCAGGACTCTGCCCTTGCTGTCAGGGCCCCAAGCAGACCCCAGGTTGGTTTAAGTGCTAGGAGCACATGTCTTAAGGCACCAGTTATCACCAGTTTAAGCTGACTGAGGCCAGGTTGGTCTCCAGGTCCCTGAAAGTCTCTAGAGCCTGTGTATTCCACATATGATAAGTTGCTGAGTCTGATAAGGGGGATTGTGGAAACGTCCGGTGTGTAAGTCAGTCAGCATCCTTACCACTACTTGTAATCAGCACCTGAAGCAGAGGTATTGTGGGGCTTGATGTCATCTCTCAGTATCGGATGTGGGGGTCTGGTGGAACAATTGTCTTGCTGTGGAAAACCCACACATATGGGGTCAGGAACATTGTAATAGAGAAAGTCTTCTCTCCAAAGTCTTTTTAGTGCCCTCTACAGATGTTTCTAGCTTCTGTGCCTACTGTTTGTTCTTCTAATGGACTCCTAAGTGGTATGTACCCAGATGTTCAGTGGGGTCGTCATTCCATCAAGGTGTAAAATCTTTTTCTTATCTACACCACATGGCTCGGGTCTTCTCTGGGTTCTATGCTCACACGCCAACAGAAGAGAGTATCCTCCAGGCAGCATGACATTCATCATAGGGAGGTTTGCTCACCTCTGTCACATAACATGCCCCAAGAGTGTCACCCCACATCACAGGAAGCTCATCAGACGATATATCCTCTAAGAAGTTTTTGTTGTTGTTGTTGTTTAAGACAGTGTTTTACTAAATAATATATCTCAGGCTAGACCAGATCTCACTACCATCCTACCTCAGCTTCTTCTGCACTAGAGTTACAGCTGTGTGTCACAATCCTCAGCCAGCCCCTGCCCCTGCCCAGGCCAGGATGAAGTAAGTCTAACTGAAATTACTCCTTTCTCTTGAGCTTCTTTTCTTTCCAATGGTGCTGGGGATTGAGCCCCGGGGCCTTGTGCATGCCCAGGAAAGCCTGTACCACTGAGCCACATACATCTCCTCTTCGGTTTTATAGGCTCCTAGGTTGTGTTCCCAGGGGACCTTTCAGTCTCTGCTCTGGGAACCTATCTGGCCACCTCGTCTTTGTGTACTCAGATTCCATCAGACCAGATCTGCAATGACACAGGCAAACTCCTCAGCTTTGTGATGGGGTGTGTGTAACCCACTTCACACACCAGTGTCCTCCAGTTCACCCATGCTACAGGGGAAGCTTCTTTCCTGTGATCCTGCTTAGTCTAAGTCTCCAGAGGTCTTTGTTTCTGCAGTAGTCTTAGATAATACAGAGGAGAGAAATTATTTTAGGAGGGATGCTGGTGACCTGAAGAGAGGGGACCAGTTCTCATTTTTTTTTGTGAGTGGGTGGAGCAGAATCTGCTGTGGGCACTAGCCATGAGGCTCCCGGTACCTCAGTAGCATCCTTGATGGATCCCTTATCTCTGCCCATCTCTTATGATGGAGAATATGGGAGAGGCACCCTTAGCAAAGGGTTTTGTACTTGGTCCAGGCTTCTGCCTCTGCTCACACTCTTTCCCTTAGCCTCAACTTCACATGTCCTTCATTTTTCTTTCCCATGATCAGTCCCAAAGTTGTAGTCCATTACATGGTTCTCATCTGTGCTTCTAACTTAATATTTCTAGTTGTTTTCGTGTGTGGTGCTGGTGATTGAACCTGGGACTTTGTGTGCATGCAGAGAGGCAAGTGCTCTACCACTGAGCTGCATTCCAGCCTCTACCTCTGCTTCTGCAGCACCCTGGGCAGGATAGCCCTGCTGGAGGAGGCTGAGTTTTCTTGCTTAGTGGGTTGACCTTTGGCTTCCTTGCCACCTCCTTCCAGGTGCCTGGCTTCCATCAGGGTGGGGTGGGTGGTGGGTAGTGATAAGTATCGCATATGCATCATCTTTAACCCTCACAACAAACAAAAGGAACAGAGAAGGCTGTTGTTCCCATTTTAAGGATCAGGAATCGTAGACACTAACTACGGAGCCAGAGTTGAACTCATCATATCTACCAGTTGCCAATTTTGTACACTTTCCACGGGGCTTGGGTGCCTTCATGAGAGAGCCTCTGTGAGAGATAATATTATCTATTCTCTCTCTCTCATATACTATTAATCTATAATTTATCTCCCATCTATCTGCCTATAATCTGTCTACCTGTTGACTGATCTAGCAATCAGGTATCTGTCCATTATCCTTTTTTTTTTTTTTTTGAGACAGGATCTTACTGCAGCACAGGCTGGTCTTGAACTCATCATGTGTATCCAAGCTGGTCTTGAACTAGAGCGCTTCCTACCTCACCCTCCAAAGTGCTGGGATTAAAAATGTGTGCCACTATGCCAAGTCAAAAGAATTTTTTTAAAACTTTATTATTTATTTATTTATTTATTTGGGAACTGGAACTACAGACAGCTGTTAGCTGCCATGTGGGTGCTGGGAATCGAACCCGGGTCCTCTGGAAGAGCAGACGGTGCTCTTAACCGCTGAGCCATCTCTCCAGCCCCCCAAAAGAATTTTTAAAAGTGATCAGTCTCCTCCCCTCTCCCCCACTTTCTTTTTAAGATGGATTATTTTTATATAGCCCAGGCTGACCTTGAATTTGTGATCTTGCCTTAGACTTCCCAGACCTGATATCATAAATGTACACCACAATGCTTGGCCTCTCTCTCTCTCCCCCCCCCCTTTGTTCCACATGGGTGATGCAGATTCTTTGGCTTTTAGTGCAGTCTCCTACACTCAATGGAAAATGAGTCAGGTATCAAAATGCAAATTGTGTAGGCGAGGAAGTGCCTACTTTGGGGGGTCCACACATCAAAATGTTACCCCTCCCATGATGCTTCCATGCTTCCCCATAGGTGCATGCTCAGATACTAGAGGTAGGCTAAGATCTTAAGTCAGACTCACATCCTGGGGTGCATGTTCTTTACCCATGAATTAGGCTTGTGAAAAGCACAGGTGATTTTTAGGGTTGCAAGATCCCAAGATTACTCATAAAGGTCTTGGTGACTTGGTTAGACTTGGTCAGACCCCCTGAGAGCCTGTGGGATGAGCCACCTGAAGAAGATCCAGTACTTGGATGACTTTTGGTTAGAGCCCTGGAGAGACAGTGGCAGGCCTGATTTGGTAACCTCTTTGCATGCTGTTATAGTTTCTGCCAACTGGGCATATCTGTGGGGGAATTGCTTGACTGATGATTGATGGGGGACACTGGACAGTGCCATTCTTGTGCAGGTAGGTTTGGGCTACATGAGAAAGGTAGCTGAGCAATCCACAGGGAGCAAGCCAGCAAGCAGTGTTCCTTTGTGATCTCTTTCTCCAGGTTCTCACCCTGAATTCCTTCCTGCCTTGGTTTTCTTTCATAGTGGACTGTATGTAACCTGCAAGCCAAACATTGCCCTTTCTCCCCAACTTAGTTTTGGCCAATGTTTATCCCAGGAATAGTAAAGCAAACTAGGACACATGCCTTGCATCAATTAAAGGTAAAGCGTTGACGGTGAAGATGGACGTGTGATGGCTGTGTGTGTTGGCATGTGTATTTGTGGACTATGTGTGGCTGAACGTGTGTTGACAATGTTGGAACGAGGCTGATTCCAAAGCAACAGCATTGATCTGCATGTTTTCGTCGTTGCTGAGGCGAGGGGGGAAGTGGCTATTGCTGGGCTCCCAGCCAGATCTGCTGTCCCGGGTTCACACTCCCCGACAGCCTGTGAAGGCAGCGCTTATGGTCGGGATCACGCGTCTCTGTGCTGGGGCTCAGTCTGTGAGGAATCTGAGGCCTCGATGAGTTCCTGGAGTCCTCCTGGCACATCTCTGAGCCGTGGGCTGCTGCCAGATCACTGCCTTCCCGACAAATGTGCCAGTGAGTGAGTGCTCGAACTCAACCCAGAAGAGCCAAAAAAAAATCCAAGGCAAATCTTGAAAGAGTAAGAAAAAATATGCTTTTTGTGAATTATTATTATTTTACCTTCTGGAAGTTATCAGAAATTTTCATATGTACTAAATCTGCTAGGGTTTCATGCTCTGACTATTGCACCTTCTTGAGGCCTGGGGTTTTTGGGTTGAGCTGCAGCCAGAGGCAGAAGCAGTGTCTGCCCTGATGTACCACTGGTTGGTGGGCCATAGGAATGCTGTTCATTTATTCCATCCCAAATCCACCAGGAGACAGTTACTGTCACATTAATACCCAGAAAGAACACAGCTAGTATTTATAGCTCAAAATAAACAGTACAAAATCCCAGCATCTTATAATCTTTAAATGAAAGCAAGGCAGATAATTTATGGTCTTCAGTGACTGTGCGAAGACACAGAATCCAGCGGGGTTGCTTGAAACTGTGGGTGTTTCTCAGAGCTCTCCACAATCCGCTGCAAGTTTGTGAAGCACAGGAACCAGATAGCACTACTTCCCGTGTGGTTATTTGATTAGCAGGCTTTCACTTTTCTACATTCGACCCAATGCAGGATTTTCTTATGGAACTGCGGGGCTGGAGGGTTTTGACGGAATCCACAGGGAGAGACTCAATTAAGACTCTCATGCAACAGAGCATACCTTTGTCCTTGTGATTAGTGAGGACAGCCACCCTGGGCAAAATAGTGCTGATGTAGGTTCTCTTGAGTTTGGCTTTTTATGTTCATAGAACTATATTTGTAGTTTTTTTTTTAATTGTCTCCTTACAAGCTATAGTATTTTATTGCCTCAGCATTATGAGCAGTAAGGCATTGACTTTAGGATAACTATGATTGCTTTTTATCAGCAATCTGCTCTGGTGGATACCCTGAAAATATTTCATACTTATCAGGTTTTTTTTTTTTTTAAACCTCTAAGGCTACCTCTACATAATTCGCAAACACACTCTCATTTCAGTAGAAAAGTTTAAGAGACTAGAAAAAGGAATTAATGAGCCACCTTGTGGTGTATAGATAGAAATATCTGGATAATCACACTCATGTTTGATTTGGCTTGATTGATTGATTAATTAAACATTTATTGAACCAGGGCAGTGCTAACTGCTACTTTGCTGTGTTTGGTAGTTGGGGACCTGAAAGGCAATTTACAAATGTTGGTTCTTCCTTCAAAGAGCACTGGGAGATCATGATGACCAATCATCTCATCAGTTGAGTGAGAAGGGCCTCTCTCTCACTCACCCTGGTTTTAGACTGTGTGCTGGGGCATCAGGTCTCTTCATGTGCCTGTATGAGGAGCACATTGAACATGTGTGTGTGCTCGTGATTATTTGTGTGTGCATACATGAAGACTGTAGATCAGGGAGACAGAGGTCCTACTTCTATCCCTGGGGGAAATGTTTGCGAGTGTCAGATTGTAAGACACACATGTGTCCTCTGATGCAGACATTCCGCTTTTAGGGAATTATCTTAAACAACATAACCCAGTGACCACGATGCTAAACATTTCTTATTTTATTTTTCCACTCATTGAATATCTAATAAGCTTCTGCTGCCTTCCAGGGACTGTTCTGGGGTCTCAAGAAAGAGAAATGAACAAGATAGAATGGTTTTTTTCTTTCTAGTAGTTTGCATTCTAACATGGGAGGCAGTGACGAACGTGTCTAAGGGACTGCGGAGCAGCTGGTCCCTTCCTTCAGGTGAGGTCACAGTGTGAAGATGTGAATTTTGAGGAAGTCACACTCACCAGGTATCCCACTTGGCATCCTTTTGCTGCATTAAATACCATGACCAAAAGCCGCTTGGAAAGGAAAGGCTTCTTGCATTTTATACCTCCCGGGTCATAGTCCATCATGAAGGGAAACTGGGGCAGGAACTGGTACAGAAGCTATGGAGGAACGCTGCCTACTATCTTTCTCTCCATGGCTTGCTTACAACCCAGGACAACCTGCCAGTGTCCACAGTGGGCTGGGCCCTTTCACATCAGTCCTTAAGCAAGAGAATGCTCCTCTGATTTGCCTCCAGGCATCTTAAGGAGTCAATCCTTCAACTGAGGTTTCTTCTTCTGAGATGGGACATCTTAGTTACTTTCCTATTGCTGTGAAGAGACACAGGTACCTTACAGAAAAATGACTTTATTGGGTGCTTACAGTTTCAGAGGGTGAGTCCCGGACCATCATATTGGGAGTTTAGCATCAGGTATGGTGCTGGACAGCAGCTGAGAACTTACAGCTTTACCCACAAGTAAAGGTGGAGACAGTTAACAGGGAATGGCCCCAATGCCCACACCCTAGAGACACAAGGCTGTCAAGGCCATGCTTCCTAATTCTTCCCAACAGTTCCACCAACTGGGGATCAAGTTTTTAATATATGACCTATGGGGGTCATTCTCATTTCCACCACCACACCAGATGTTTGCATCGGGTTGCAAAAACAAACAACTAACAAACAAAACAACAACCAGCACAACAGGCAACAAAACCTGCCATTGCCTTGATCTTAGACTTCAAAGCCTCTGAGACTATGAGAAATAAATATCAGTTTTTCATAAGATGCCTAGATTATGCTATTTTGTTATAAAATCCTAGATGGACTTATGTGTCCAAGGGCTCATAATTTCATTTCCAGTTATCTGAAATGTTTTAACTCACAACAGGATCACCGAATCAGAGAACAGTGTATTCACACCCTCCTTTCCACCAGGTATTGCTGCTCAGTGCTAAGACAGACCCTTTCCAGCTGCAGTCAGGTGGGATGACATCCACACCACTTACCCACTTCTTGCCTCCACTGTGAATACGTGTGTGAACAGCTCTGCTGCATGGCTGGAGGAGGCTGTCCTGGTGTAAAGAGGCAGGGTCTTGAAGCATCCTGGGCTCAGGACTCAACTATATAACCCCACAGTTTCGTGGGCTCTGTCAGGATGCCTTCTTGTGATCTGTTTGGGATGCTACACCTGCAGACCCTTCCTTCCAGTGACCTATGGATACCCCAGTGCGCTACTTTGTCTCTCCAGCCTTATGCTCAGATTCCTTAAGTGTCCCCAGACAGTGGTGTGAACCTTGATGGTGGCTAATAGGGGAAAGCACACAAGCATGAGGATTTATAATCACACAGTAGGGAAAATAAAACACGAAGCAGGTTCTCAGCCTCTGGCCTGGGTGGGAGGGTCCAGAATCCATAGCTAGTCTGATTCCTGATGTTCTGCTGTAAAACCTGGAGGCAGAGGTGCCTGCTTCCATGGGAAAGAGGAAATGAAAGACATCAGGGAGTGTGAATTTCAACTTCGCCATACCATAATGGCATTGCCTCTAGCAGATAGGTTAAAAGAAAGACATACTGAAATAACCATAGCTACAATTGTTTGCTTTTGGATATCCAATATTAGAAGAAGTAAATTGGCTTGGCGTGATTGCACAAGCCTTTAATCCCAGCACCTGGGAGACAGAGGTTAGTGGATCTCTATGAATTCCAGGCCACTTTGGTCTACACAGTAAGTTCCAAACCAACATGATGGTGGTAGCCCTCACCTTTAATCCTGGCACTTGGGAGGCAAAGGCAGGTGGATCTCTGAGTTTGGGCCAAGCCTGGTCTACAGAGTGAGTTCCAGTACACTTAAGGCTACACAGAGAAACCCTGTCTGGGGTGGGAGAAATAGAAAAACCAAATTACAACAAATTTAAAATTTTATGCTACCAATAAGAGGTGCAAGTTAGCTTTAAGGACATATAGAGTTTGAAAGTAAGGGGTGGAGCTGGGCATTGTGGGTACAGCCAGCTTCCCAGCACTTGGGAAGGAGGAGGGGGGTCAGGAATTTGAGGTCAGGCTGAGCTGCACAGTAAGTTTTAGGACCATAAATGCTATATGAGTTTGAACTATTACAAGAAGCAAAGAAAATCATTGTGGTATAATAAAGGAGACAATCCACCAGACTATAGAACAATTGTAAATGTGTATCACACCCAACAGTGATGCACCTAAATATATAAAGACAGATGTCAACAGATCAGATGGATGAAATGGGCAACAATATGATAATAGCAACAGACTTCAGTACTCAGTTTCAGCCATTGGTAGGCATCCGGATCAATAAAAGCTGTTGGACTCAAGCCACATGCTAGACCAAATGGACCTAGCTAGAACTTTGCATGCAGTGGCAACTAGGTATACATGCTTCTGAAGCATATGTGGCATCCTTTACAGAACGTTTTGGCCACAAAAGATGTCCCAATCAATATAAGAAGATGGAATCTTTTCTGATTACAACAGTATATGGTATAACTAGGAATTAGTCTCAGAAGCAAAGCTGGAAGAATAAATAATTGGTGTCATAAACACTTGGTGTCTCAGTCACTGTTCTATTGCAGTGAGGAGACACACTATACCCAAAGCAAATCTTACAAAAGAAAGCATTTAATTGGGGGCTTGCTTACAGTTTAGAGTGTTAGTTCACAATCACGATGGTGGGAAGCAGACAGGCATGGTGCTGGCAAGGTAGCTGAGATCTTTACATCCTGATCTATAGGCAGCATACAGAGAAAATGACACTGAGCTGGGCACGGCCTTTTGAAACCTCAGAGCTTACTCAATGACATACCCTCTCCAACAAGATCATGCCTCCTAGTCTGTCAAGTAGTTTCACTAACTGTGGACCAAGTGTTCAAGCTCAGGAGTCCATGGGCCATTCACATTCAGATGATCACATTTGGAAATGTAACAATGTGGCCTTGAGTGACTGTCTTGAGTTCTCTTCAGGCTCACACTGGGCAGCTTATGGGTAATTCATACTTTTTTTTTTTTGGTTGTTGCCTGGAAGGTCCTGATTTCCTCTTACTGTGTCCTCACCTGGAGGAAGTGAGCAGCTGTTCTGTAGTTTTTTAGTCGGGGCAGTGATCCCTTATGATTTAATCATCGGCCAAGGACCCATCTCCTAATAACACCATCCTAGGGGTTAGAATTTCAAGGAGGTTCTGTCATAAGCATTCAGATCATAGCAACAAAAATGGCTTTAAAGAAGATTCCAAAGGAAATTAAATACATGAGACAAGCTGGAGAGTTTCTTAGTGGTTAGAACACAGTGCTCTTCTAGAGGACCCAACTTGTTCAGTTCTAAGCTTACAACTGCATGTAAGTGCAGCTCTAGAGGACTCGATGCCTCTGGGCGCCTTGGACATCTGCACACATACCACATACATACACAAATACAGCCTGACAACCTGATTTTGATTCCCAGGACCCAGAGGATGGGAGAAGAGATCTGACCCTGTAAGTCGCTCTATATCTTCTGTTTGTATGCTGTAGCACACGTGCCCCTCCAACAGGCACACAGACATAAGTAATAAATATAATAAACAAACAAAAACAAATAAATAAATGTAACACAGGCACACATACAAATAAATAAACGTAATACACACACAAATAAATGTAATACACACACACAAATAAATGTAATACACACACACAAATAAATGTAATACACACACACAAATAAATGTAATAAATAAGTATAATGCAGGCACAAATAAATAAATAAATAAATAAATATAATAAATTAAAAAAAAAAGATTTCAAACTACCCAGTTTTGTACTTCAAAGAACTGAAAAAAGGACCCAAAGGAAGTAGAAGGAATAAAGATCAAAGCAAAAATAAATAAAATTACATAAAAAAAATCAGAAAATATAAATGAAAGAAAGATTCTGCTTTTGAAAAAACAAATCAAGTAGATTGCCATTATCTGCACTGAGGGGGAAATAAACCCCTGAAAATCAGGAGTGTGAAAGGAGACGTGAAAACAGATTCCACAGAAGCATAAAGGATCACAAGAGTGTTGTGAGTGGCCCGTCAGGTACAAGAAGTGAGTGACTCACTGTACGTGGATAATTTACCAGTATGTACAGTGTACTAAGACTGAGTTATGGAGAAATAAAAAAAAATAAAGAGAGCAATAACAAATAAGGAAATTGAATCAAATGTGTGATTGAGCCCCCAATCTCCCAACAAATAAAAGCTGAGGGCCAGATGGCTTTACTGGTGAATTCTATTGAAAAAGAAAGAATTCATGAGGTCAGCATTATCCTTTTCTCAAAGCCAGACAATGACACTGCAAGAAAAAAATAAATGACTGATCAATATTTTCAAAATTAGATACTAGAATCCTCCCCCCAAATCCCAGCAAATTGAATTTAAGAACACATCCAAGCATACACTATGATCAAATGGGTCTGATCCCTGTTGTTCAGTATATGCAAATCAATAAACAGGCAAAAATAAAAACTGGATCATTGTCTCAGTTGATATAGAAAAATAAACATTAGAGAAGTTTTTTTTTTTTTTTTTTTTTTTTTTTTTTTTTTTTTTTTTTTAAACTTTATTTATTTATTTATTTGCCTTGGTGTTTGCCTGGAACTGGAACTACAGACAGTTGTTAGCTGCCATGTGGGTGCTGGGAATCGAACCCGGGTCCTCTGGAAGAGCAGACGGTGCTCTCAACCGCTGAGCCATCTCTCCAGCCCCGAGAAGTTTTAATGCTATCCCACGAGAAAATACCCAAATATTATGTAAAGCATAACAAACACACAGCTGATATCCAGTCAACACTAGAAGTTGAAGTTGTTTATTAAAGACAAGAAACAGGACAAGAACACCCGCTCTGGCCACTTCTTTCCTGGGCAGAACAACTGCATAATAAAAAGCTATAAAAGGCACCCAGAGAGGAAAGAAGAAATTGTTGCTATTTGCAGATGATATGGTCTTACATGCACACAACGTCAGTGACTCCATCCAAAACTATTAGAATTAGTAAACAAATATGGTACAATTATAGGACAGAAAACGAACACACAAAATCAGTTTTCTAGACACTATCAAACAACCATCCAAACAAACAACAACCCCTCAGAGTCCTATTTACAACAAACAGCATCAAAATGAACACAGTGAAGCCAGACATGATGTCACATACCTTTAACACCCCCACCCCATGAAGGCAGAGGCAAGGGGATGTCAATGAGTTCCAGACCAGCCAGTACTACATAGTGAGATTCCGTCCATATTTTTAAAATGATGCTTATCTGGGGTCAGGGTCAAGTGGTGCTCGGAGAAGTGAGGTAGGTTCTGAGGATCTTGTGAGCCTCCCTAGGGCTTTCCAAAACGGATACTTACATCTGGTTTAGAAACGGGCAGTTCTGTTTATTTCATTGTTAAGACTGTACATCCAGGTTTTCCATAGGACACTGCAGGTGCTCTGCTCCATGATGGTGATGCTCGTGTCAAACTCAGAAGGAAAGATGTTTGTTCTATGGGAGTATATATCCAAAGGCAATGAGATGACGCCCCACATAGAGATATGTGCACCCTCTAAAACAGCAGAGGTCTGAAGTAACCAGTGAGTCTGTCCAGAGAGAGACTAAAGGGGCATTTAAAATGTTAATTGTGTGGAATCAGAGTGAGGACTGGTGGGTGAAAGGGGGAAATTCTGGTCTAATGAGACATAGTTTCAGTTTGTACAGTAAGTCCTGGAGATCTGGTGGGCAGCAGGGCAACTCGGAGCAGCTTAGATTTGACATTTACTAAGAGAACAGATTCCAGACATTCCTTTTGTTTGTTTGAGACACTACACAGTCCTGGCTGTCCTGGAACTCACTATACAGGCTAGGCTGGCCTTGAACTCACAGAGATACATTGGCCTCTGCCTCCCAAGTGCTGGGATTAAGGGCATGCATCACTATGCCTGGCCTCATATTCTTAACACACACACACACACACACACACACACACAATCTCCCTCTCTCTCCTATACTGCATAAGGTAGTAGATATGTTAATTATCTTGGTTATGGTAATCACAAGCCTTCTGTATCAGGTTTCCACATCCTCAGATCCAACCAATTGTGGGGATAGAGACAAAAAAAATATTGCACTTTGACTAGAAATATGTGTGAGCATTTTTTCCTTGTCATCCACTGAATACAGTATCCATTGATATTCCTTGAGGTCTTCATTATATTGATGACTTAGAGGATTCAGGAGGATTGTATAGGTTATGTGCAAATACTTGGATGGTTGTCTATCCTTGGGAGATCTGGAGCTAATTCCTACAGACACCCAGGGATAACTTCACATGTTTGGCAAGTCATTATGTTGTATTCCTTAAAAGCATGCTGTTTTTATTTGTCAGCTGCGCTTCATAAATGCTGGGGAAAAAGGAGGCCGTGGGATTTTGGTGTGCTGTTGGGTGCTGGAGTCTGTACCTGTCTCAGGCAGCTGCTTGGTAATTCTAAAGGTCTGTGGCAGGAGAATTACCCTGATGGCCCTGGCTGGTCCCCTACAAATGCTGGCATTGTTCAAGGCATATGTGTCCATGGGTTGGTTCAAAGACAGCCTTAGTGTGTCTCTCACCAGCTCCAGAGCCTGTGAGCATATACAGAGGTACCCCCAATTCCACCCCCAAAGATCCTAGTTCTGGTTTAAGGAAGAATTTTGTAAAAAATGAGAATTGGCATTTTCCTTCACCAATTTTCAACACTTAAGCAAAGCATCAGCCTTTGGAATTTGGACTCATCCATCAAGAGAGGAAGGAAAGTATCTCCTTCCTCCCGCCCCCACTCTGTAACTAAGCTAGTAAAAAGGAAGAAACACCTCTTTCTATCTAGTGGGTCTACCTTAGAATAGAACCACACCACCATTTTACAGGAGTGGTAAGGTACTAGTGAAGCTGAGATCTTTTCCCAGCAGGCTGGCTGCATGGGCGTACCTGTTCCTGGCTTCATGGGCATACCTGTCCCTGGCTTCATGGGTGTACCTGTCCCTGGCTGCAGTCCCTGGCTGCATGGGCGTACCTGTCCCTGGCTGCATGGGCGTACCTGTCCCTGGCTCCCTGGGATAACCTGTGCTTGCTTCTGATGCTCTCAGAAGATGTATGGCTAGGGGAGGAGTGAGGAGTTGGGAGACTGAAAGGGTACATGGAGTCTACCAAACACAGAAGTCCAAGCGTGTGTTCAGGACTGGTATTCAAGGTAGTTTGCAGATATTACTCAGTGTGGGGGTTTGAGTAAGAAATGTTGCCCAGAGGCTCATGCAAATGAACAGGCCCCAGTTGCTGGTGCTGTTGGGGGAGGAGGCTATGGAGGGTGTAGCCTCGTAGAAGTAGTCCCTGGTGAGTAAGCTTTGAGGGTTGATAGCCTTACCCTACTTCATCCTCTCCCCCTTCCCCATCCTGTATGTGCATAAAATGTGATCAGACAGATTCCTGCTTCTCCTGCCTTGCAGTTCCCGACTCTTGTGCAATTCTGGCACGATGGACCCTATCAGTCTGGAATCATAAATGTTTTTTTCTTGAGGTTGCTCTTGCCAGATTGTTTTGTCGTACCTACAGAAAAGTAACTAGTATGTATTCAGTGTAGCCTACACACATCTCTCCTGGCCCACAAATTATCCCTTGCTTTCTTTTCCATTGATTCTTATCCCATCCCATTGGAGTGGAGCAAAGTCACACCTCTTTCTTACTCACATCTCCTCACTGGAACAGACAAAGTCCTGTGTTCAGCACCTCCCATGAACTTGATATTATTTTTCATGGACACGTCCCTAAGAAGACCCAAAGCACCTAGCTAGAGTCCCAGAAAGCCTTTCTTCAGTGCCAGGGGTCAGTCAGTGTGTTTCTTCCTAGTCCTATGGTGTTGTGTCCCGTATCCATGGACATGATAGTGAGGCATGTAATCACAACTCAAGCAAAGACAGATGCATGTTGTGGGTGACCACTCACAGGCCCAAATACCAATCTGAGCACCCAAACCTCAGGAAGACACCAGAAGGGGTAAGTTATATGTTTTACAGATAACAAGAAATGAAGAAATTGAGCTGGGGGCTGGTTTAACAGCTAAAAGCACTTGGGTGCTGGGGACCAGACATTTGGGTTTTATTTCCAACACCCACATGGCAGCTCACAACCACCCAAACTGTTCATAACTACAGTTCCAAGGGCTTCACTGCCTTCTTCCGACTTCTGCAGGCACTAGGCACATATGAACATGCGGGCAAACCACTCATATATATAAAATAAAATGTAGCGAGAGAAATGTCAGTTCTAGGCCAGCTGTGGGGACTCGGTGGTGTCCTTTCTCAGATCATCCCATTTAGTTGTCGTTGTCTTTGATCCAGAAAAATGCCAGATTGGTGGCCAATGTCTCCAGGCTGTCAGGACTCACTAGGCTAAATTCAGAATCAGACTGAATTCATCAACTCAGAGTTAATGTCCATACTAAACAGTAGTTCTGCAGCAGCAGTAAGAATAGTCTTAGGAGGCCTGGTCAAATCAACGGCTTTCTCTCTTTGGCCTTTTTAGGCAGGCCCACTGATAGATGACTTGAGGAATATAGAGTGGTATTTTGTTGGACTCTGCTTCCCAGATTTTAAGTGTCATGGAGTCCTGGATATGTTTATTGTGGTTCTCAAGTATGTTTTCTGAGTAGTTAGAGTGAAGACCATGTTGTTTTGTTTCTAGGATGTTTTGTCCATCTACCCATCCACCCATCTATCCATCCATCCCATTTCCCCATCCATCCCTCTATCCATGCATCTATGTATCTTGTGGGTTTTTTTTTTTTTTTTGTGGAGGATGTATGGGAGTTAAACAGAGTTATTTCATTAGCTTACATTCCCAGTCCTGATAAATACCTTTAAAATTATTTTTATTTTATGAGTGTTTTGCCTGCATATATGTCTGTGCACCATGTGCATGCCCTGGGTCCTTGGAGGTTAGAAGAGGGCATCGGATGCCTCGAAGCTAGAGTTGTGGGCGGTCATGTAGGTGCTGGGATTCAAACCTTGGTTCTTCGCAAACAGCAAATGCTCTTAACCACAGAATCATCCTCTCTCCAGCTCCATAATGAACACTTCTTGAGTGGCTCACTGGTCCTGTGATGTTTTCTCTATTCAGAGTTCCTTGCCTTCCTCCCTCCCCCCTTCCTTCTTTCCTTCCTTTTCATTCTCTTTCTCTTTTTGGAGGGAGAGATGACCTCTATTGTATCTGAGTGCTGCCTAATTCTGCCATGACACGTTAGTAGGAAAGGTCTCTGCCGTTGCCTAACACAGCATTCATCCCAGGGGCAGTTTTAACAGACCTTTAACCTTTGTGGGATGCTTAGCCAGCCGGAAAACATAACCACTCTTTACTTATGCTAGATGTGTGTCTCTTCAGTTTAGGTTGCTCGCTTGTCCTGGAAACTGCAGGTATCCCCAGCTGGAGCCGGAGCCAGCCACTTCCTCATCAGCCCATAGTAGTAAGACAGAACTGACAGCATTACCTTGTCTGGACCCAACTTTGGAAAGATTCGATTTTCCTAATTCCCCTGCAGGTCCTGAGTGGAGTCAGTGACTGATTAGTTCCAGAATAGTCATGTGCTGGTCGTATTTATAGCACTAATTAATTAATACAGGTAAAGAGCTCGGAAGATAAAGTGCTCCGACAGTGCAGTGTCTTAAAATGACGATTAACACCCAGGCTGGGGACCTTCGAATGTGAACGTATGGGGAAAATGTGCCTTCCCAGGTGGAGCCTTTTAAAAAGCAGCCACTTGATTACGGAAGACATAAATTAACTGGAGGAAGCAGGGCTCAGTCGGTGACAGACTGTCGTAAGAATCCTTCCCTGTTCGGTTTCCATTTAAATCGACACATATGGTGAGGGGTTTTTAAGGGTTTCAAGCGTACATGCATGTTCCTGAGGGAATATGGATGCCGTGATTTAAGTGAACTCAGGGGGTGGCTAGGCTTCTCAGCAGCAGGAGAAGGGAGCGGTGCCTGGGTCTGTAAGGGCCAGAGAGCTCAGAGCGAAAGAGTTTGCTTCATCGTCTTGCACACAGGCAGAGATAAAGAGAAGCTCCTCAGATGTGCAGTGCTGACGTGTGTCCTAATGTTCTGTTGCTACCTACCATAAAACACTGACCAAAAGCAAGTTGGGGAAAAGGGTTTGTTCCAGGGTCAGCCTATCACCAAGACAGCTGAAGCAGAAACCACAGAGAATGCTGTTTACCGGCTCGCTCTCTGCTTCATGTTCAGCTACCCTCCTTTCCCAGCGCAGGCCCACCTGCCTAAGGATGGTGCTGCCCACAGTGGGCTGGGCCCCAACCCACCAGGTACCAATCAAGATGTTCTCATAGTCCTGGTCACAAGCCAATGTGATCAAGACAGTGTCATGTTAATGCTAAGAACTGACTAGCACAGGACCTATGTCTGGGAAGGCCTGGCAGCACTAAGGCCCAGTCTTGGCACTGGTGATAGATGTTGCATTAACTTTTGCTACAGAGATGTGAAAAATGTCTGTTCGCCCAAGACGGAACAGCAGCAACACACCCAGATAATGGCTTTACCTAGGTTCGGCTTGGCTAACTTGGGTGATTTTGTTGGGCGTACCTAGAAGAAAATGGGAGAGGCTTACCTATCAGACTGATTGGTCAGCTCTCATCACTTTGGCATAAACTACAGTCACTTGGCAAAAGGAAACCACTATTAAGGAAATGCCTTCATCAGACTGGCCTGTGGGGCACTTTCTTGATTAATGGTTGATGTGGGAGTGCCCAGCCCACTGTGGGTCATGCTGCACCTGGAGAAGAAAGCAGACTGAGCAAGCCAGTAAGCAGCTCTCCTCCATGGCCTCTGCTTCAGCCTCTGCCTCTGGTTGCTGCCTTGAAGACCCTTGGCTGTAACCTGTCACTTTTCCCAGGAAGTCTGCTTAGTCAGAATTTTCTCACAGTGATAGAAATCAGACTAGCACAGGACTGTTAGGTAAGTCGTCACAGGTAAAAGCAAATTTGGAATTCTGTATTTTGCTCTGGTTTATGATGGCTCCTGACTCTTCTAACCTAAGAATCCAGTTGGGGTCCTTGAAAGGACACAAGGTCTATCCTCTTCCCTGAGGAAAGCCAAATCCATAGTTCTATAGGCCTTTATTCCAACCTCTGGAGGAATTTACTGGTCTTGCTAAGACAGAGCCTCTGGGGGCAAAGACTGTTTGTTTAGAGATAAGCTCCCCACCCCCTTTGTGATATTTGGGATTGAACCTGAGACCTTTCACATATTGGGCAAGTGCTCTACCACTGAGCCACACTGCCAGCCTCTCACTGGTACATTCTGAGCAGGTGCTCTGTCACTGAGCCGTACTTCAGTCTCTCACTGGGAGATTCTAGGCAGGTGCTCTGCTGATAAGCTTCATCTTTAGTGTTTTCTTTTCTTTTTTTTTTTTTTTGAGATGATCTTTACTAAGTTGCCCAGGGAGACTTTGAACTTGTGATATTTAGCTTCAGCCTTGAAAGAAGCTGGGATAACAAGCCTGTGGCATCACACTGGCTGGTGCAAGCACTTTCGATGTTTCTTAGTAGCATACCCTGGGGCTGTGCCCATCTGCACCCATCAGGCTTTTTTGCTGACAGGCAACTGAAACTAACTCCAACACATTAGGAATTTACTGGAAGGCTTCCAGACAGCTCTGGAGAGGATGGGAAGCATGAAGGAAAAGGCCTGGGGACAGGAGAGGAAGTAAGGCTGATTAAGACATCTGGGTAGAGTTCCAGATAATGGTAGACATCTGGCTACATCTGCAAGCCTGGGCAGCAAGATTGGACTTGAAGGGCTCCCTACCTGTACTTTCTCTTGCAGCCCCAGGGCCTGGGGTTAAGGCGCTCTGGTGACATTCTAGTTTACTTTCTGTTTATGTGCTAAAACATTTTTACTAAAAGCATCTTGGATTTATTTCAGCTTACAGGTTTTATATAGTCCATCATAAAGGGAAACCAGGGAAGGGACTCACGGTGGGATCTGGAGGCAGGAACAGAAGCAGAGACCATGGAGGAGTGGAGGAGTGCTGCTTACTGGCTTTCTCCCAGGTTCATGTTCATGTTAGCAATGAAGAGAATGCTCCCCCCCCCACATGGTCACGGGCCAGTGCGATAGAGCTAGTTCTTCAATGGAGGTCTCTCTTCCAGATGTGTTAAGCTGACAGTCAAGATTAGTCATCACAGGTAACCAAGCCCAGATGACAGGCTGCCTCATGGGCAGGAAAGGGCAGAACCTTTAAGAGGAAGGAGGTCCATGAAAGGAAGTGAGACCTGAGAAGTGAATATTAAGCAGCCATAGTAGCAGATGCCCCTTCGAACGGAGACTTTCTCCTTATTGAGACCACAGGTCAGGCCAGGGTGACCGTGCATTGTACAGGGATATCTCTGAGCCACACTGTCACCACCTCCAGGAGTCCAGCTGAATCTGCTCATCAGAGATCATGATGACCGGGCTTGCTGACTGACAAGTGTTGGAAGGAGGGTCATGGGACACCTGAGTATCCAGATACTTTTCCACCCAGTTGTATGCAATTCTTCCCTAAATGCACGTGGCCTCCAGGTGTCTGGGAGGGGCTAGAGGATACAGGTGGAGAGGGATGAAGGGAGGGGCTTCCTCAACACAGCCGCTGGGAAACGCCACTCCGGCTGGGCACAGACCTTCTCCTGTGGCTGTCACCATGCTTTTGCTCCTAACTCCTCACTCAGCTCTGAAAACTCACTGGTCCTCTTGGTGAATGTTGGTGGAATTGTACCTTAGTTTGCTGTAAGGACCTTAGGAGGAGGGTAGACATTGTTTGTGTTTTCCTCAGGGAAGGAATTTTCGTAACATCCTGGCATCCCATCATGCCCCTGTTGGAAGCTCTAGAGAGGCATGGGATGAGCAGTAGGTAGGATCCTTGCTTTCTTTTCTCTAAGGCACAGGCACACGAGTGAGTATCTTTCTCTCCCTGATTTCCTGGATCCTTTGTCCTCTGCTGGTGGGGATTTTGTGTGGGTGCTGTTCCAGGTTGTATTTGCCTTCAATCCTGTAAATCCCCACTAGTGCGGAAGCAGCCATGTTTGGTGGGGACTTCCCCATTTGAGGGAGATCCAGCCATACCCCAGTAAATGGCATCATCTACCCCAGAAGAACATGAGTCTGTGTTCACTTTTCCTCTCCCAAACACTCAGTGTTTTAAAACATACCACTCGTATGCTCACCCATGAGAATGTTAGCGGACATTGACACTGAGCATGCCATGAGACATCCATGAGGATATTAGCAGATTTTCAAGGCTCTCTTTTTATGCTTGTGGGTGATTGTTCTGTAAGATCAGCAGTTTACAGATATCTTTTACAGTTCAGTCTCTGGTTGGTCTGAGACCTCATCATCAGCTGACTGGGGAATAGATAAATGGTGGAACAATGAGCAAAATAAATAGTTAAGTCGAACCAGTACAGTCCATTCAGCCTTTGGGGCCTCATGGTGCAGGGTCCTCATTCCTTTTTGGAGCGTGGCATGGTGTTTTGATCTCATCCTCTCTTTACAAGCTTGCTTCTAGTGGGCAAATAACTGTGGGTGTCTCCGTCTAGATCAAGCCCTGCCCTCTTGGGGTTTTCCACTCTCCTAGAGACTTCTGGGACTTTGGTTCAGTGCAATAGTGTGTATTCTTTCTAAGACAAGGATCTGGGCTTGTAGGGATGTCTGAGATAATCTGTAGTCACATGCATTGTCATTGCAGTGATGTAAAGTCTGGGGACAGGATGTGGTTTTGTCACACAAGCACATTGTCAAGTGCCTTCTGGCTGTCTGCTCTGACCCCTTCAATGGTTGTTCAAAATTCGCCGTCTTCTTTGTCCTTGTCTGTTAAAATAGTGCTCAATACATGTAATATAAAAATGACTGTTGACATTATATTTTTAAAGAAAAATATTATGTATATGTATGTGTGTGTGTGTGTGTGTGTGTGTGTGTCTGTGTCTGTGTGTGCGTGCTCCTGTGTGTGTAGGTGCATGTGGAATTGGAATTATAGGTGGTCGTGAGCTGGCCTCTATGGATGCTGAGAACTGAATCCAGTCCTCTTCATGAGCAGCAAGTGTTTTTAACTACTCAGCCATTTTTTCTGGCCTACATCGTAATCATTTTAAAGTGGGATAGGTCAGTGCTAGGAAATGCAAGTTTCTAACATCTTCTCTAGAATTTGTCATTTTGCAACCAAAACTCTGTACTCATTAAACAACCACTCCATCCCCAGCTCCCTGACACCATCATTCTAAGTCTGTCTCTACAAATTTAACCACTTCAAGAACTTCTCACAAGTGGAATAATAATAATATCACTCAATACAGTGTCCTTGAGGGTCATTCATATAGCATGTATCTGAAGTGTTGTTGTTTTTTTCAGCCCAGGTAATATTCCATTATATGGATTACTGTATTTTACCCCTTCCTCTGTCAATGGACACTTGGGTTCATTCACCTCTGGGCTCTTGTGAACAGTGCTTCAGCGAACATGTGGGAATACCACTTTAAAATTTTTATGATCTTGCTTCCTATTCTTTTAGGCATAAACCCAGAAATAGCATTTCTGTATCAGATAGTAATTTTATGTATTTTGAGGGATCGATCTTCACACTGTTTTCTCACAGTGGTTTTACCATTGCACAGTTCACCCTCAGTACATTTAACCAGGTGTGACACAGTCCATCATCATGGCTTTGGTCAGCATTTTCCCAGCGATAAACAATGAGCATCTTTTCACGTATGTGTTGGCCATTGTCTAGGTCTTACTTGAAGAAGGAACTAGTTGATTCCTTTGCCTGTTTTTCAAAGTGGACTGTTGTGTTGTTTGAAGTTATTTAAAATTCTGCGTTTTAACCATCAACAGATTTATCAATTGTCAATTTTCTTCTATTATGTTGCTACTATTGATTGTATCTTTCTTTCTTCCTTTTTCCCTCCCTTGTTCCTTTTCTTTCTTTCGTTTTGTTTTTATTTTTATGAAACAGGGTTTCTCTGTGTAGCCCTGGCTGTCCTGGAACTCACTCCGTAGACCAGGCTGGCCTTGACTTCAGAGATCTGCCTGCCTCTGCCTCCCAAGTGCTGGGATTAAATGCATGTGCCATCGCTGCCTAGCTTGATTGTGTCTTTCAATGCATTAGACGTTTAAAACTAATTTTTTAGTAGTGACTACGTGTGAATGTCATGGTGTGTATGTGGAGGACAGAGACAACTTGGAGTTGATTTTTTTCTTCTACCGTGTGGGTTATGGGGGCTGAACTTGGGTCTTCTGGTTTAATCACACGTGTCTTTGCTGACTGAGCTACCACACTGACCCAAAGTTTAGAATTACTATGCATTCCAACCAATGGGTATTCTCCTTCGTGTTTTAGGTGTTTGCTAAATCCATGCCAGGGAGCTATTCCCTATTTTTTCTTCTAAGGGTTTTATAGAGTTCAGGTGTTACACTTAAGCTTTTGACTCATTCTTGTTGGGGGATGGTGGTTCTCTCCCCAGGGAATGTCCCTGGCCCTCCTGTTGAAAGCCATTCCTTCACAAAGGTGAAGGGTTTACTCTACTCTTGCTCTGTTAGTCCAGTGGTCCATGTGCTTGTCTCTGTCTGCACCATCTTGTTTTAACCCCAATGGCTTAGTCTAAGTTTTCACATCAGGAAAGGGGGAAGCTTTCCACCTTGCTTTTTTTTTTTTTCAAGATTGTTTTGCCTGAAACCTTATCCCAGAGGCTTTCACCCAGAACCTGAATGAGGCTGAGGCAAATGGGGAGCCTGGGCATGCCATTTAAGAGGACAGTTTCTTGGAGGAAGGGACTGCCATGGGTTCTCACCTTATTGTATGACAACCCAAGATACTCTCCAAATTTCGCATCCAGGCACCTCCTCTCTCCTCCTCTTAATCCATTCCTTACTCTTCTTCCCCATCCTGAACTCTGCAGCCCACTCTCCCCCACCCAATAATCCCACTCTGTCTTCCAAAACACTCAGCACCTTTTCAACATGCTATGTAATATGCCTACCCCTGAGGTTCACTGCTATCATTTGCTCTCTTTTACTGGAAGGCTGGCATCATCATGGCTTTGATGGTCTTACGCTCCCATCTTACGTAGCCATGGCATGGTGTAGGCACTTAACTCATATTTATTATGAATGCTGGCATATATGTGTATATGCTGTCTTCTCCTGGACCCTGTAGCCTTCTTTGGTATATTTGTTATCTTGTGATGCTATGATGGACAGAAATAGCTTAAGGCTTTATATTTGTTCACGGTTTCAGAGGGTTTAGCCTATGTTTGCTTAGTCCTATAGACTTGGACAAAACCATGGTGATGGAAATGTGTGGAGGCATAGAGCTATTTCTTTCATGGTGGGCCAGGAAGCAGCTAGGGAAAATAGACCCTCAAGGATCTCTTATACCCTAAGACCTACCTCTCCTAGCTAAGGCTGGCTGCTAGTTTATCTATCTATCTATCCATCCATCCATCTATCTATCTATCTATCTATTATCTATCTGTCTATCTATCATCTATCTATCTATCATCTATCTATCTATCATCTATCTATCTATCTATCTATCTATCTATCTATCATCTATCTGTCTTCTCAAAATAGAGCCACCTTCTGGAGACCTCTAAGCTTTCAACAAGTGAACCTGTGAGGAATGTTTCAGATAGAATCTATGCAGAATACCACCATCCAGGGCAGATAGATAGTCCATGTTCAGCTCAGCAGCTGCTTCAAAGGACTGCTCAAGTCTTTTACTTCTGTCTTTGAGTTTAGGAGGATTGTGGAGCATGGTGGGTGAACTGGCGGACAGTGGAACCCATCTGTCTCACTGCTGGCGTTATGACTTCACACTGATTAAGTATTATGATTCAGTGATGGTCAATCTATTCCTCTCTGCCCTTACAAAGGAGATGGAGGAAGGTTTCTCCCTGGTTCTGCCCTTCCCAGATGCATAGCTGCAGCTTCAGGCCAGACTCTGGCATGATTGGTACCTGGGCCAGTGCCTTTTCTTCATGCATTGCTCCTACTGTATTTCTTTCTGTGAGCAGAAGTAGATCCATGCCAGTGCCCTCAGTTTGAGCATGCTTGACCCCATTCCACCATTCATTGTCTTTCAGCGTTGTCTTTGATTTTATGTTACCACACTGAAAATTCTACTCAAGTTGGCTAAGCTAAAAGCAGCCTTGTGCTGCCTATAGGTACGTGATTTTCCCTATGGCTGAGTTACCAATAGCCATGAGACTGGTGGATTTAAATGAATATATGTCTGAGTTTTGACTGTCTCAGCCAATTTTTTCCCCCTCCTTTTGGAGCCTGTGATGATAATTCAAGTTATGTCTAGGACTATTAAATAGATATTCAGATAGCATATCGTCTGCTCTAGGACATTCTCACCCTTACTCCTGGACGTTAGTATCACCTACTTTGCATTAATATGACAAAAATTCCTGACAGTAACAACTTAATAAAGATGAAGATGTAGCATGGCTCACAGCTTTAGAGGGTCCGGCCCATGGTCTCTGGGTCCATGCCCTTGAACAGAACATCACAACAGCAGCACGTGGCTGGGACAGAGATTAGAAAGCATGATGTAAGAGGGGATGCTATACCCCCAAGGCTTCACTCCAATAACCAACTTCTTTCAGCCTGCTTCTACTTTCTCAGGTTTCCTGAGGCACCCCCAAGATAGTTCCACCAGGTGGGGAGCAAATGCTATGCATATGAGACTCTAGGGGACATTCACTATTTTAACTTTTGCAGTGGGTCATATGTTATCCCAATTTGTGGATGTGGAAAATGAGGTATAGAAAACCAACATGCCTGTGTAACTTTAAAGTGACTTCCGTGAGGATACTCAGTGAGTGAAAACCCAATTACAGATGCCAGCTCAGAACCTAACCCAACCCCAAGCCTCCAACCTAGAGCAAATCACTTTGTTCGTTCATTCATTTATTTATTCATTCACTCACTCATTCATTCATTCATTTTGTTTCTCTGTGTGTATGGAGGTAAGCATATACTTTAGCACAAGTGTGGTGGTCAGAGGTCAACTTTCATGAGTTGGTAATCCCTGACTTTATAGTGGACACTCTGAGTCCATTCAGGACACTTTATAGGGAGTTCTGAATGGACTCAGGAACTATGATGATTCCAAGCTATGGCATCTTTTTTTAAAGGATCTTTTTTGCTGCTTGTTTAGAGACAGGGTCTCATTTAGCTGGGCCTGGCCTTGAACTTATTAAGTAGCTGAGGACCAACTTGAACTCTTGATTTTCTGTTTCCATTTCAAGTGCTGGGATTGCAGATGTGTGCTCCCACTCCTGGCTTTCTTTCAAGAGTCTGTCAAGCGGCAGCATCATTGGTGGTCCATTTTGTTCATTTACAGTTGGCTTAATTTGTTGTTAAGATCAATTTTAGTTTTAAAAAATATTTATTATTTTTTGTATGACTATTTTGCCTGCATGAATGTATATACACCATGAGTGTACTTGGTGCTTGTGGATGTCAAAGGCAGGCATCAGATTCTGTGGCCCTGGAGTTACAGATGCCTGTGAGCCATCATGTGGGTGCCTTCAGAGGCCAGAAGAGGGTGTTGGATCCCCTGAAATTGGTGTTTGGGTGGTTACAAACTGCTGTGTGGGTGCTGGGAACTTAACTCAGGCCCTAGCCACTGAACCATCTCTCCGGCCCCATCTATTTTAATTTTAAAGGAAGCCAATGTTGTTGCTTGGATATGGCCTAAATTATAGACTATGGCTCTTCACCCAAATGCATGGTCTTTTGAGAGCTCCACTGGACGTTTGGAGGAATTCATGAAATGTCTCCTTTAGTGTGGCCAACACATCAGTGCTGTTTTGTAAAGCATAATGGGTTTTACAACTTCTAAAAACACAAACACTTCACCAGCCTGGGGCCCCAGCCCCCACCTCTTCAGCATAGTATAGTGACTGCCCCCACACATATGCATGTTGTGAGATAGCTACTGGAGGAAGAAGCAGAGAAATAATGGGGTTCACCCTATGTGTCTTCTCTTCTTCTGAGTCACAGTCCAGCACTGCCTGCTGCTCAGGGTCTGCAAACAGTTGCCTCATATGTTTGTCTAACCTTATAGTTGTTTTTGGCAGGAGGGCAAAGCTCTTATCAGTTGTTCTGACAGGGCTGGGAGCCAGAGTTCTCCAGTAGTTCTTAAGTGAGATGTTATTTGAAATATAAATGCTGATATTTATTTTCCCGTGTCTGTTTTACATTCTAGCAAAATGTGATTAATTATCAGATGGATAAAATGTGACTTTAACTCTTTGCTGCCTCTTGGATGACATTTAATAAATGGACTCTTCATGCAGATTATTGCTTATACAAAGCTACTATGGCCCAGCCTTGGGCTAGTAGCGAGAGAGCTGGCCTTTGCATTGATAGTGCAGCTAACCGCCAGTGTCAACACAGACATTCGACCTCAGTTTCCCTGTCTGTAACACGAACTTAGTCCCCTCTATCCCTGACATCCCATGACTGTTATATCAATCAAGTGCCAGCATGACATTTGGTGTCTCCAGATGGTAACGTTTCTTCAGGGGGTGAAACATAGACATTCTGGTCATTGGAACAGGTAGAAGATTGAAATCTTGGGAGAGAAAAGCTGAATTTTATCAATTGATAATTTTGTATAAAAGCTTTTGATCCTTATAATTCCTATGGGGTAGTCTTATCATCCCCATTTCTCAGCTTGAAAAAACTGAGGGTCAGATTGATTGAGTGAAACCTTGCTATAACACAGTTTCCCCATGTGTGCCAGGAGAAATCCATCCTGTGTCACATGACTACAGGGTAATCTGAAGAGAATCAAGCTTTGTCTTTAGTATAAAATCCAACTCGATTTTTTTTTTTTCAAGAACATTCTGATTATGGGCCATTCACAGGTTAGAGATCCGAGGTCCCCAAAGAAATGTTCATAGCTAAAAGTGAAGCCAGGAGATTTTTTTTTTTAACTAATAAACATTAATTTCACAAAGTGAGGCTCTCACTACAATGTTTGTGTTCATGCATATACTGTGCTTGATAACATCCTCTGCTCTTCATTATTCTATCTTCTCTTCCTTCCTTTCCTCTCCTATATTTCCCAGAGTGCATTCTTTACGTTTATGTTCCCCTGACATTCTATACAGGAGGAAAAATAGACCAGCCTCTGTTACTTCCCTTTGTGAGCCTGGTTTATTCCACTTAACACGATGACCTTCAGTTCCATCCATTTTTGAGCAAGAAACGTGGCTTCGTTCTTCTTTATACCTGAATAACGCTGCATTGTGTGAGGTCTGACTTTCTTACCAGCTCCTCATCCATTGATGGACTTTGGCATGCGTGGTCTGCAGAGCTCGCTACAGTAAACTGGGTCTGGTTTTGTTGATTGTATCTTTAGTAGTGTTCTAGCTCGATCCTATGTGAACTCCACCTTTAACGTTTTGAAGAACCTCTACACTGATGTCTACACTGGATGTTCCAGTTTCATATTTCTGCCCTTTACAAAGGAATCTCTAGCTCCCTTCCATGGTCCATGCCTACACACGGTCTTCTTTAGTTGAATCGTAGGAGCAGAAGTGAATGAGCTATACACAAAGGTGCAATTGCTGAGGGAAACATAAATTGATTATGTCCTTGGAAGGTTTGTGTTTATCCACTGATGGTGAACATGTGACCTCAGACTATTGTTCCTACAGAGAAACTCAACAGAAATGTCTGTACACAAACCGGAATGTTTACAGTATTGCACCCCAAAAGGCTGCAGAGATGGCTCAGTGGTCAAGAGCATTGGCTGCTTTCCCAGAGGATCTGAGTTTGACTCTCAGCACCCAAACGCTGGCTCACAGCCATCTGTAACTCCAGTTTTAGGGGATCTTCTGTCCTCTAAGGATACTGCATGCACATAGTACATGTATAAACATGCAGGCAAAATATAAACAAACATATAAAAACAAACAAATCTTTAAAAAAAAAGAATTAAAAAAATCCCAAAAGATCTTCATGAACATATTTTAGATACATAAACTACAAGGGTTATTAAGTGACTGGAAAAGTGAATGAACTGGTTTATGTTTGACAAACTAGGTAATTCTTTTTATTGTTTCAGAATTTCATACGTGTATATAATGTGTTTTCATCAACGCATGCATCCCTGTTCCTCTTTTGAGGGAAGAAAACTAGGCTCCAGATGTTAGTTTTTCTTTGCGTGTGAGGAGAGACACACACACTGCCAGGTGCCGCACGAGAGTTTATTTTAGAGAGTTTGGGTACCCGTAGAAGGGCAGGAGAGAGAAGAGAGAGGGGGAGAGAAGAAAGGGAAGGAGGAGAGAAGGAGAAAGAAGAGGTCAGCCTTTACTGTGTTGTTTTCTTTTAAGAGAGCAGGTAGGCACACATCTCCATAGCCACGCCTGGAGGGTGGCTCTGTGGCTGCCGCTGGGAAATCTTGCATCTCACCTGGCGCCATGCTGGGTCCATCATGTGTGCCAGGAACACTTACACCAGAGCATTCACTGTGAAACTCCATTTTTTAAAAATATATTTATTATTTGGTGATTTTACATCATGCACGCCATCAAACTCAGTTATCAGTCCTCTCAGTTTCATACCCACTCTTATGAGAAACTCCATTTGTATAAAATTCCTCAGCTAAGAAAAAAACTTGTGTTGTTAGACATTGGTAGAGTAACTACCTCTGGGTACAAGGTGAAGTCGTGATTGGCAGAGGGCACAAAGGGATGCTGTTCTCTTTCTTAGTTGCAACAATGGTGACTTGAATGTGTTTACTCTGGGATAACAAACTGAGATGTGCATTTGGGATGCACATTTGCCCATATGGTGAGAAAATGCAAACAGGCTGCAGGACAGCTCAGGGGTTTGGAGCCCTTGCTGATCTTGCACAGGACCCAAGTTTAGTTCCCAGCATCCACGTGGCAGCCCACAATCATCTGTACCTCCTCTTACAGCAGATTCAACACCATTTTTTAGCTTCTGAGGGCCCTAGGCATTCATAGGTTGCATACACACACACATATAGACTGTTGGTAGTTAGTATTTTTACTGCCATAAAGAAAATCATGATCAAAAGCAATTAGACTTATACTTCAGCATTGCTGTCCATCACTGACAGGAGTCAGGACAGGAACTGAAGTAGAGCAGGAACCTGGAGGCAGGAGCTGTGAAGAGGCCGTGGAGGATGCTTAACTGACTTTCTCCTCATGTCTTGCTCAGCCTGATTCCTTATAGAACATAGGAACACCAGCCCAGAATGGCACTACCTGTAATGGGCTAGTATCTCCCTCATCAATCATAAATCAAGAAAATGCATCATAGTTTTACCCACAGGACACTCTAGCAAGGACATTTTCTCAATTAATGTCCCCTTTTCTTGAAATGAGTTGGTCTTGTGTCAAACTGATATAAGACTTGCTAGAAAACAGGCAAAATACTCGTATACATAAAAATAAAAGTAAATATATATGAAAAACACAAAATGGTTTATTGTTAAAATAACACTATCTTCAGCCAGCTTGAGGCCAGCTACAGATGCCCTGTCTGCTAATATCCATTGGACTAGCTCCCCTCAACAAAACTAGAAAGTTAGGACAAAATTTATTAACAGTCAAACTTGCACACAAGCCTACAGAAGTGACAAGTTCACTCAGTTACTAAAACTTAAATAGGACATGCAATGTAGAGAGAACCCATGCAATCCTCTGCTGAGAAATAGATGTAGGGGGCAGGTAACTGGTAGACTTGTACCTTGATTACTTAGCCAAAGAGGAAACGAGGAGGGGTCTGTGAAAGCTGTTCTTTGCCATGCTGCTGTGTGTCCCATCATTTTATATTATGCTATTGTCCCTGACTTTGCAAAGGCTCATAGAACAAATGTTATCACTTTTATCTACTCTGAGATTCTCTGTGTTAGGGTCTTCCTTCCACGCAGTAGGTCTGTATGAACTTATTTATTCACTCACTTTTAGTGCAGGTGGTTGTTGTGGGATATTAGTTGAAGTCGTGTTACATTTGTTTATGCTGTGGAATATTTCATAATGCAGAGATGTCTTGAATTTTTTTTAATGTTACCTTTGCTTAACTCTGTGAAGCTGTGTTACTTTGCCTGCTTAAAACATCTGATTGGTCTAATGAAGAACTGAATGGCCAATATCTAGGTAGGAGAAAGAAATAGATGAGACTGCCAGGTTAAAGGGAATAAATAGGAAGAGAAATTTGGGAAGAAATCTGAGGGAAAAAAGGAGAGAAGAGGTGGATATCAGTGGCCAGCCACCCAGCTACACAGTGAGCTATGGAGTAAGATGTAAAGAAAGGTGTACAGGAAAAAGCTCAAAGGAAAAAGGAAGATGGAATAACTTGTTTTTTTTTTTTAAATTTTATTTACTTATTTATTTGTCTTGGTGTTTGCCTGGAACTGGAACTACAGACAGTTGTTAGCTGCCATGTGGGTGCTGGGAATCGAACCCGGGTCCTCTGGAAGAGCAGATGGTGCTCTTAACCGCTGAGCCATCTCTCCAGCCCTGGAATAACTTTTTTTTTAAAAAGCTGGCTAAAACCAAGCCAAGCTAAGGCTGGGTATTCATAAGAAAGAGTGTCTGTGATCATTTGGAAATTGGGTAGTGCCCCCCCCAAGAATAAAAATAAAAACCCAACTACAGTTGATGGGCTTGAGGCTTCATATATGTTAGGAAAGGGCTCTAGTACTGAGCTACAATTCCAAATTAAGTTTAATTGAGACACAAAAAGAATCATAACTAATTAAAATATTGTTTTAATACTTTTAAACATTGTTTTAACATTGTTTTTAATATTTAGTATTTTTGGTGTCCTTGTCTCTGTGTATCTTGTCACAATTACCTGGTCTGCCTTGTCATAAAAAAATTAAGTATATATAAGGCACAGTTACATGGTGTTGTTCCTTGGATGACATTCATGTTGTTCACTGGATGACATTTTAGATCCTAGTGGATGGAACATTCATCTCCAGCAGCTACTCAGTTTTGTGTCTGTGTCACATTCTGGTGATGAGGGCAGATACCATAGAAAAACATAGGGCATTTAACACATGGAGTGGCTACATCCTGTGTTCAAACTCATGAGTGAACTCTGGGCTTCCTATCAGAGTAATTAAAAATTTTGAGATCAACCCAAGATTGGGTTTTATGCTGCTTCTTCTTCTTCTTCTTCTTCTTCTTCTTCTTCTTCTTCTTCTTCTTCTTCTTCTTCTCCTCCTCCTCCTCCTCCTCCTCCTCCTCCTCCTCCTCCTCCTCCTCCTCCTTCTTCTTCTTCTTCTCCTTCTTCTCCTTCTTCTCCTTTTTCTTTAAGAAAGGAGACTGGGTAAGAAAGAGAGATGGAAAAAGGGGGGAATGGTGTAGGCTCTCCTTGCTTTGTAGTTTATATGCACTGCATTTAACCATCTAAAATTTTGCTCTGTTGAGTATATAAGGAACTTCTCTGCACCCACAAACGTTACTCTGCCAGTCTTAGCTAATTTATGCATCCTCTCTGGGTATCTGAAACAACTGATTCAGAAGCTGTACTTGGTCATGTACATGTAAGCATGAGCTTTGGTTTGGACTCTGCTGGTATGAGTGTTGGGTAGGGGTAGAAGGCTATCCCAGCAGGCTCTCAGGGTGTCAGTTTCTGATTCACTTTTGCCCAAAGTTTTAGGAGCCTTTTCTATCTGTGCGTTGGTACATTCTCTTGGCTCTCAGCCCTTTTAAAATGGGGTTTCCTTTGTGCCTTCATCACTCTGCTCACCTGTTCTCTGCCTCACCTGTACTCTGAATGTTTCCTTACAGAATGATGACATTAAATTGAATGGTCATTCTCTCGTGGCTGTTGAGAAAAATCCTATCAGCTTAAATGCTTAGAGAATGTCTCCAGCTTGTTGACAGTGGAAGTGAGAATGAGAACAATAACATACTGTCAGCCCTCTAGGCTTCCCCAAAGTCTCAGGACCTACAGAGAAGGTTTATGCCATCTCCCATTGACAAGATGAGCTACAAACCTTTGACCTACAATCTATCCTGCCTGCAAACTATGTTAGGATAATGGTGACCCAAAGCTTGTGGGAGTAACCAACCAATGTCTGATTTGATTTACAGCTCACTTCATGAGGTGGAATCCATAGCTGATATTGCTTAGGTGACCAAGAACCAGAAACTAGATAGCCAAGGGACCTAGGATAAAACCAAGTGCTACTGGTTAAAACCAAAACCAAAACCTAACGCTAAAATAACCCCCAATGACATTCTGCTCTTCTAGCAGATGAGCATCTTGTTTAGCCAGCATCAGAGAAGCCTCCTCTGGCAGCAGATGGGAACCAATACAGAGACCACAGCCAGACATTACTTAGAGAGGGACCTTGGAACGTATAAAATGGGATGTCTTCATCAAATTCCTCCCCTTCAGAGCTCAGGGAACCAAGAGGAAGAGGAGGAGAAGAGTAAGAGCCAGAGGGATGGAGGACACCAGGAGAACAGGCCCTTTGTATCAACTGAGCAAGGCCAATATGAACATACAGAGACAGAAGCAGCAGATGCAGGGCCTGCCTGGGTCTATACTAGGTTTTCTGCATGTATATTACAGTTTTCAGTTTAGTATTTTTATGGGACTCCTGAGTGTATAAATTAGTGGGGCTCTGATTCTTGTGCCTTCTCCTGGGGAGTTTTTTCTTCTGTTGTTTGCCTTATCCAACTTTGATGTGTTGGTTTTTGTTTTATCTTATATTTTATTTTGTTATGCTCTGTTTTTAGAAGCCGTTTCTTTTATAACGAGAGTCAGAGAGGGAGTGGACGGGAGAGGAGATGGGGAGGAACAGGAGTAGAGAAAGGGAAATTGTAACTAGGAAATGCTGTACGAGACGATCATTTTTAATAAAAGATGGAAAATGGGAACACAGAATACCAGTTCACTAAATTCTTTTACAAGTGTCTTAGTTACTTTTCTAGTGATATGATGAGACAGACATCACAACTAAAGCAATTTATAGAAGTAAGAGTTTATTTGGGGCTTATAGTTCCAGAGGGTTAGAGTCCACGACTGTATGGTGGGGAACAGGGCAAGAGGCAAGCTGTATGGCGCCAGGACAGTAGCAGAGGACTCACACCTTGATGTGTAAGTATGAGGCAGAGAGAGAAACTGGGAATGACCTGGACTTTTGAAACCTCAAACCCTACCCCAGTGACTCACCCCCTCCAACAAGGCCACACCTCCTAATTCTTCCCAAACAGTTCAATTATCTGGAGAGCAGTATTCAGACATAGGAGCCTACAAAGGGGGGGGGCATTCTCATTCAAACCACTACAAGGTACAGTATCTTCTTCCTTTCTTTTCTCTATTCTAAACCTCCCCTCCCCCGACAGGATCTCATTGTGCAGCTCAGGCTTGATCTTAAACTTGGGGCCCTGCTGCCTCAGCTTCCTGATTATAGTGATGAGTCACCACACAAGCTCTCTGTTTATTATTTAGAGATTCTGTAATAAAAAGAAAGATAAGAGTAGAGAAAAAAGAAACTTAAGATGGGAGGGAGATGGTTTAGTGTAAAGTGCTGGCCATGAGGTTGGATTCCCAGTAGCCATATACACATTGAGCATAGTAGTATGAGTCAGTCATCCTAGGACTGGTGTGTGTGTGTGTGTGTGTGTGTGTGTGTGTGTGTATCACATGTGTACACCTGTATGCTTGCCTTTACAACTTCCTGTGGAGATAGAGGTCCGTGTCAGGTGACTTTCTCTAACACTCTCTTGTTTTGTGAGATCAGGATCTCGCACTATACATGGAGCTTGCTGATTGGATAGATTAGTCAACCAGTGAGCCCCAGGGAACCATGTGTCTTTATGTCTCTCTCTCTTCTCTCTCTCCCCTCTCTCTCTCTCTCTCTCTCTCTCTCTCTCTCTCTCTCACACACACACACACACACACACACACACACACACACACGCACACACACAGAACACTTATTTTTCAAACAGACAGACAAGCACATATTTAGTTAATTTTAGACCAATTACCATTTTCCTTTTAAAATGGATCAGAATTATGACTTGTAGAAAGGGCAGAAGTTTGTGTGTCAGAGCTGAAAGCTACTGCAAGATTGAAATGATGAGTATCATTGGTGGAGCTGCTAAAAGGTCTGCCTAGGTCTGTGGAAATAGCTGGTAGAAGAAGACAAAGGATTAGAGTGGGTCCTTTGAGCCTGCAGTTGGGGACTGTTGGTTGCTGGTCTTGCATCAAGAGCTCTGGTGGGATGCTATCCCTGACTCTGTAGGAACACTTTCTACTTTGGGTCCAAAGGCTATTTCTGCCTTCAGACTGAGTGGTGCTGTTCAGCAGAATGTCAGTGCGTGCTGGGAGGGCTGGGAATGTAAGGGGTGAGGACAGGACCACAAGCTACACTTGGGTTGGAATTAGCTTTCCTTCACCCTTGCCCAAAGTTCTCACATAGTTGGTGCCCACTGTGTGCTGCCACTGAAAAATATCCTCAGCTGGTTTGGAGATGTGAAGTTCTCTGTTTCTCCTCTCCTTCTTCTTCCTCAATTCTACTTGCATTGCGGGTTCCCTCTGGGCCCTTGGTGGACTCTGACTTTGGAGGGATTAACTGGAGTGTAATTCTTTGTCTGACTTTTCCAGTGTCTGACTGATACGGAGGCTACCTGAACTGTGGTATGCTTTGATTCCCCGCCCCCCTTATTCAAAATGGGTTTCACACTTTCTCTTGCAGATGTGTTGAAAGGAAAATAAATGTTAGATGTGAAAGTAAAATAAGAAAGGAAGAGGCTATATGCAAATTTATCAGTGTAACTAGTGTCACCAATCCATGATCACACACCTCTAAAGACATGGTATAGAAAGACAGAAAGAGAGCAGCATCTACCTGCAACCTTGGGGTAGAAAAAAAAATCCCGTCTATTTTCTCTGTTCTTTGGAAAGAGGACTTGATGTGATCGGGTCATTGCATGTAAAATGCTTTAAGAATCTGGTCAGCACTTCATCATTTTAAAATTCAAACATTTCTGGGTCCTTTCTTCCCTCACCCCGTTCATATTTATCTTCTCGGTTTCGCCTTCATCGGGACCACATTTGTATTGATAAATTGTAGGTAGCTGGAGATGTATCGATGGGATGGAGACAGCACAAAATGTAGACTGCTATGCCTTTGCATATCATTACACCTAGCTAGCTTTTTGCCTCCTGAAAGCTGTCGATTTGTGCGTTATTGCTATTCAGGCTGATAAATGACAGTAATTGTTCTTAAGTTGAAGATCTGGTTTAATATGCTGTCTGGCCTGGGAATTTCTTGAGCACCGGGGTTAAACTGGTGCGCCACTAGAGCTAGCAAAATGGCCTATTTTTTTTTTTTTCATCACAGACTATAGAGTTAATTGAATTACTTGTTCTTCGTGCAATTTGTAGCTTTGGTTCTAAGGAGACCACGAACTGCAGAGGGTGGGGAGCATTCTGTGGGGGCTCAAGGATAAGCATGGACTCTGCTTCAAGGACATACCCCTACCATGTCCTGAGCACTGGGTAACTGTCACTCCACAGCTTAGTTTGCGCTTTGTTTTCTGGACTTAACATGACAAGTTGGGGTGGTGCCACTGGGGCTATGTCCTAACATGTTTGCTACTGGGAATTTCTCGACATCCCTCTTCCATCATGTGGGAGATGGAAGCCAAGCCCCTGAACCTGATAGGTAAACACTGGGCAACAACCCCGAACCTTTGCCACTGGTTACTTGTGGGTGTCCAAGGCTAACCCAGCTACATCTAAAAGGTAACAGGTCTCTCACCATTGCAAAGAATTTTGTCTCCCCTGTTTTTGTCATCCATGTGCTTGTGTGTGTATGCTGTGAGTGCTAACAGAGGCCTGAGGTCAATGTTAGGTGTCTTTTCCTGTCTCTCTCCATTTCAGTTTCTGAGACGGGGTCTCTCACTGATCCAGAGCTTGTCTGAGAATCTTCCTGTTTCTAGCCACCTAGTGCTGGTAATACAGGTTTCTATTGTGACTTCCAGCTTTTCAAAAACATTAATTGCATGTGTGTACTGGGTATTGAACTCACGTTGCCATAGGTGTACGACACATGCTCTCCTGACCTACCTGCTTCCTTAGCTCTGACTCTCTCAGGCTTTTGGATACCTTTTCTCAAAAAGCCAATCACTTGAGTCTCTCCATTACATTTCCTCTACACCTTTCCTCTCTTGCCCAGCTGTGGTCCTCATAATCACAGCTTATCCTGTGAGGTCATCCCATGGACTTTGACCAAGAGTCCTCCCTCCGAGGGTCTTCAGAAGTGCCCACAGATGAAGGAATTAGTTACAGACACCCGCAGTAAACCATCTGTCCCTCCCCCCACCCAGGGAATGTCTCCCCGAATTCTGCTGTGCAGACAGGTCTACACCATACCCCTCTTATCATGGTATTTCTGACTAATTGTTCTCCTGGAAAGAATGGCCCCCAAAGCAAATGCAGAGCAAGCAAGAGGCCTCATGTGTCTTACATATGCCACCTTTGAGACAATTCCCTAAGAGATACCACCAGGACCCAGACTGACAGACTTGCTTTTGTCTGAAGATTAATGTCCCTACTCCCAACAACTGCCTTCCTCTTCCTGAAAATTCAAAATTAATTTAAAAAATTATATATTTTCAAGCATTTGAATAAATAGTTTTTGATATTTGTGTTATTGCTGTGACTAATATTTCAGATAGAAGCAACTTAATGGGAGGGTGATTGATGGGGATGGCAGTTTCTCAGGGCTGAGAAGGCATGGTGATGTTAGTGCAGGGGACCATTTAGACAGCCCTTCCACGGTGGCAGACAGGGACTATGAAGTAAGGCCTGCTCCCAGTGACTGGCCTTGTCAGCCAAGCCCCGCTTCGCTCTGTTGAAGTTGTCTTACAATAGGGGGTTGATTGTTCAAAAAAGACCCTGGGAAAACATTTTGATCACAGTGTTACCAGTGGCTACTGTTTCTCTTTTCTCTGACTGGAAGGGAATGTTGAGCACTAAATGACGTCCAGAGGTCTACCTGAATCATTATCCAGCTTAGGTTCAATTTAAGAGTTCTTTGGTGGGGGCCTGGAGAGATGGGTCAAGAGTCAGGAGCATGTACTGTTTTTCCAGAGAACCCAAGTTGGACTTCCAATATCCACGGTAGGCAATGCACAGTCACATTTAACCCCAGCTCCAGGGAAATCTGAAGCCCTCTCCTGGCATTTTTGAGCACTGTACTCATGTATACTTACCCACACATGGTTAATTACAATGAAAACAAACCTTTTTTTTTAAACAAAAATATGAGTGAGCATTTTGCCTGCATGTATATATGTGCACCCCATGAGTGCTTGGTGCCTGAGGAAGTCAGAAGTTAGATTCAGATCCCCTGGGACTGGAGTAACAACAGGTAGTTGTGTGAACCATCATGTGGGTGTTGGGAATCGAGGTCAGGTCCTCTGCAAGAAGGGTTCATTCTCTTAGCTGCTGAGCCATCTCTCTAGCCCCTAAAATTAAATCCTAAAAGAAGTTTGGAATATACTTTGTGTGTGCCCATTATGTGATATCAGTTCTCATATTTTCTCATCAAAGCAGGGCAGAGGGACCCCCACGCCAGAGGGAATGGAGTAGGAAAAAGACCCTCCTGTTAGGGCACCAATCATTTCTCATCACAAGAGCCCATACACACGCATCCTTTGCTCCCTGTGAAGTATGAAATAACAGAGGGAGGTTGCTTAAAATGTCAATCATCTGGGTCTCTTGGCAGCACTGTTTAGAATAGAGTTCACATGTAATAGGACTTCTGATCACAAACAAGTACATTCCCAGGCAGGGCTTGATGATGCTATAGACATGGAGAAATCATTTTCCCCAATGAGTGCAAATGGCTCACCCTGCTGTCTTTCCATCCAGCAGACAGGAATGTCCCCTCACACCTTCCTTGCACTTGAGGCAGGAAAGAAAACTTGCTTCCTTCATATCTAACTCCTTCCTTCAAGGGCAGAAGAAGATTCAAGGACTAATAACAGCCTGGCAGGTGAGGGGGTGTGATGTTACCCAGGGTTTGATGGTGGGCAAGACTCCCCTCAGAAGACTGACTGGCCTTGGTGCTGCCCCACATCTGGGCTTTATTCAGTCTTATTCTGGAAGCCTGATCATCTTGAGGTGTGAGGTATGATCCCACTGGTTGCCTGAGAAATGCCATAGGGACTTGCCAATGACACTCAATGCAATATCTGCACCAATCTGCTTTCAGGACCCCTAATGGTGTCTGGGGCTGAGATTTTTACTTCAAATATGCCCTTAGCACCTGCCTCTTTGTATTTGCTAGCCTCTCTTTATTTGATAAACCGAGGGCAGATGTTGGATTCAGAACATTCTGCAGGCAACTATATTCAGCTAGTGCTAAATAATGCCATTTAAAATGGCATTTACTGTATCATTTCATTGTATTTATGACAAGTAATAGTGATTTCCCTTTATGGTCATGATAAAGATTCCCTCTAAGTAAATTTCTTTAGATAAAG
This sequence comes from Sigmodon hispidus, assembly GCA_004025045.1. Taxonomy (NCBI): domain Eukaryota; kingdom Metazoa; phylum Chordata; class Mammalia; order Rodentia; family Cricetidae; genus Sigmodon; species Sigmodon hispidus. The sequence continues at coordinate 107,016 of PVIH01005912.1, forward strand.
AGACTCAGAAAAATATTAAGTGAATAAGATGTGTAGGCTTGTGGGAGGGATCTGAAGGTGGTCACTGTTAGTGTGTGAGTGACAGAGGCCTGGGAAGGAGGCTGGGTGGCTGTTCCTGAAACTTCTGTATTGTTTCAGAAACCATCATGGCTCTGCATATATTCAAAGCTATTTGAAAATACTACCGTTGCCATGTACAATTATTGTGGGCCAATTAAAAATAAAACCACACCCCCACCAAGCCCCACAGACATGATGACTGCCAGGAGTGATGGATATGCTAATTACCTTGATTTGATTATCACATAATGCATGCATGTATTGAAACACCACACTAGACTTAGAAATACGAACAATTGCTATGTGTCAATTCAAGAAATTAAAAGCCACTGAAAGCTATGTGTGATGATGAATGCTTCCAATCCCAGCCCTTGGAAGGCTGAGTGAGACAGAAGGGTTTTGAGTCTGAGGCCAGCTTGGACTATGTAGTGGGCCCTGTCTTGAGAAACCCCAAACAAAAACCTGAAGCAAAACAACCCACCAACCAGCCTCCCACTATTTTCAACTGAATGTTTTTTGCTTAAAATCTGGAATAGGGGCTGGGAGGTGATGGTGCAGTGGTTAAAAGCACTTACTACTCTTTCTTTTTTTATGTTTACAGTAATTTTTGTATTAAGCAATAAAAATACATAAATGGATTGTTAACAGAGATAGCCAAGTAGAGTTTGTATTAATAACTTATGATATATTGTGTGGTAGAAGATTTTAAAGGCAGAATTTCCAAAACTGTTTTGTCACCAAACATAAGTAGAAAACCAGAATTTTTTTTTTATCACTGTGTGTACTTTTTTCCTTTTTTTATTATTATGAATAAAGAGCTCACATTTTCTATCCTTGTATATCCTTATTGAATGAAATTTGCTTCCCAGTCCCAGTACGAGGCAGTTTACAACCTTGTAACTCCAGCCCCAGTGAGCCTGATGGCCTTTTCTGGCTGCTAAGAGCATCACACTCACATGTGTGTCCATTTGCATGCTGGGACACACACACAACTGAAAAAAAAATAAAGAAATCTAAAGGTTGAAATATGTAGAACACATGCACAAATATAAAAGCTACCAAAGAAAGAAAGAACCCTGTCCTAAGTGTCCTTTAGAAATAGCAATTGTTAGCATCTTAGATGACTATGCTTTTGTCTTTTAACACACAGCAATGTCCTCATCCTCTTTAAAAACAAAGCAGAGGGCATGTGATCACAGTTTTAGAGTCTGGTATCCCTCTTCCATTTCACTTTCTGAGCTCTGAACCTTTTCCCATGTTGTGGTTTCTGGGATGCCCACTTCTCACATTTGGTTCAGATCAGTCTGAAAATATTCACCAGTGCTCATTCTGAGACATTTAGAACACACTGGTACCTAAATCAAAGGTTTTGCCCTTCTGAGTTTTAATTCTAGGCATCTTGGGCAAAACACAATTTGTTCAATCAGTGTCTCATAGCTGGAGACTTTGTGTAATCAATATTATAAGTAAATCATGTTGCAGCTGGCATTCTTCAGCCTCAGTTCTCATTGCACATTTCCGGCTCCTCTAGAGTTTTTCTCAATCCATGGGTCACCACAGGGGTCACCTAAGACCATCAGAAAGCACAGATATTTACATTATGATTCATAACAGTAGCAAAATTATAGTTATGAAGTAGCAACAAAAATTAGTTTTGGTGGGGGGGGTTCACTGCAAGGTAGGAAGTATAAAAGGACTCAGTGTTAGGGAGGTTGAGAAACGCTGCTCTTGTAAGACTGGTGGAAGCAGAGACAGAGGGATGTGGACTTTCCAAAGCCCACTGCTGTGTGTTCTTCTCATGAGCGTGTGTCGTGTGTGTGTGTGTGTGTGTGTGTGTGTGTGTGTATGTGTGTATATGTGTGTATGAGTGTGAGTGTGTGTATGTGTGTCTGTGTGTGTATGTATATGTGTGTGTGAGTGTGTGTATGTGTGTGTATGTGTGTGTATGTGTGTGTATGTGTGTGTGAGTGCATGTGTGTGTATATGTGTGTGAGTGTGTGTGTATGTGTGTATATGTGTGTGTGTCTGTGTGTGTCTGTGTGTGTCTGTGTGTGTATATATGTGTGTATGTGTGTGTGTATGTGTGTTTGTATGTGTGTGTCTGTGTGTGTGTGTATGTATGTGTGTGTGCAATTGGAGACCAGAGGTCAACATCTGGACTCTCTCACAGTCCACCTAAAAAGATTTATTTTTATTTATATGTGGGTTCCTACCTATGCCAGAAGAGGGCAGCAGATGTTCTGGCCCTGGACTTTGTAGGCAGCTGTAAAATGCTTACTGAGGGAGAGCTGGGAATTGAACTTGGGTCGTCTGGAAGAGCAAGCAACAGTTTTTACCACTGAACCATCTCTTCAGCACCCATTCTTCATCCATCCATCTATCTATCTATCTATCTATCTATCTATCTATCTACTTATCTACCTACCTACCATTCTCTATCTATCTATCTATCTATCTATCTATCTACCTACCATTTTCCATCTATCTATCTATCTATCTATCTATCTACCTACCTACCATTTTCCATCTATCTATCTATCTATCTATCTATCTATCTATCTATCTATCTAGTTTCTCTCTGTTCTCAAATCTGGAACTTTCTAGCTGGTTAGCCTGGCTGGACAGCAAGCTCCAGGGATCCTCCTGTGCATCCTCCCAAATCTGGGGTTACTGGTACATGGCCACACACAGCCCTTTATGTGGGTGCTGAGGATCTGAACTCAGGGCTTTGTTCTTGTGTAGCAATCACTTTGCCATCACCCCTGCCCTTCGTGAGACCATTTGACACATGTACGTATCCTTTGCTATCAAGTGGCTTTTCATTTTGGGCCCAGTTTTGAATCAGTTTTAACTGTTGAATCTTAGAGGGTCTTTACATATTCCCTATACTAATCCTTTGCTGGCTGGGTGGTTTGCAACTATTTGTTGTTTTAACTTCTTTATAGTTTTTTTTTTCAGTATAAAAGTTTTGACATCTTGATGAGGTTTGATTTATTGATTTCCTCCACCTGACTTTAGCTTTTTAGAGTACATGACTTAATGCAAACCAGCATCTCATTAAAAATAGGTATTTTGTGGCTGGGTGTGGTGGTGTATGTCTGCAGTCCTAGCACTCAGGAGGAGGAGGAGGCTGAGGCAAGAACATCATGGTTTCAAGGGCATCCAGGGCTACACAGTGAAACTCTCTCCAAAAAAATTTATTTTCTGTGGACACACAAAATACCAAGAGGTTGTCTAGGAGGAGAGCAGCTACTGGGAGGAGACCATGTAGATCTAGTCTTTGTGTAGCTAGAGAGGCACTAAAACTACAATCTGGAGAGGTGGCTCAGCAATTAAGAGCACTGGATGCTTGTGCAGAGGGCCTGGGTTCAGTTCTATTACCCATGCGGTGGATCCCTGAAGAACATCATTTATGTAGAATGAGGAAAGCCAACCAAACACAGGGAATGAACATAAAGAGAGCCTGTGAGTGGGGAGAGCTTGATACTGTGGTATGGGAAAGCTGAGTGGCATGAGAATCCTCAGCACTGGGACCGGGCCACAGACCCTGTAGGTGTCTGGGGCAGCAGAGACAGGAGAGGAGACAGTCTAACAGCAATGGCAGCCAGCCTAACTTCACTGTTGGAAAGGCCTCATGGGGGCAAGGAGTGGCCTCAGTGGGAGAAGCATTTGAGGACATCAGTTCAAATCCCCAGCACCCATAACAATCTGGACACATGGCATGTGTCATTAGTTGGTTTCTCTTGTCCTGAAAAAAAAAATACTGACCGAAACAAACTTGGGAAGAAAGGGGATATTTCACCTCACAGGTTACAGCTCATCAATGAGAGAACTTGCAGACAGGAACCAAAGCAGGCCTCATGAAGAATAGTGGTTAATGATATGCCCAGCCACTTCCTTTTTTATAGCTCATGCTCTCTGCCTAGGGCTGCCGCCACCCACAGTGGGCTGGACCATTAATTAGCAACCAAGAAAATGCCTCACAGATGTGCCTATAGGCCAACATATCAAAGGCAGTTGTTCAGTTAAGATCCCTTCTTCCTAGATGTCTAGGTTTGTATCAAATTGATAAAAACAGGTGAGCACAGAGGTGGAGGCAGGAGGATCCCAGAAACTCATAGGTCACCTAGCTGGACATAGGTGGTGACAAATAGCATAGAGACATGGTCTCAAACAAGGCAGGAGACCAGGATACATACTCAAGGTTACCCTCTGGTCTCCCTGCTGTCATTCACATACCCAGTTTTACAAATATTCATGCACAAACAGGCACATATATACATATATACCTACATAATACATACACACATACATATATCAAACACTCTGGAACACATACAAAGACCAAAAGAAGGGCTTCATACGCAATTAAGTCTACACAAAATATGCTCCCATTATGCTAATCTCTCCATTTATGAGACTAAGAAGCTGGACACCTAGATTAGAGGTTGGCTTATTTACAGTTTGAAGGTCAAATCATTCTTGTTTCCTGCTGTCTGAGATAGACTCGTGGTTTTTTTTTTTTTTTTTTTTAGCTCAGGCTAGTCTCAAACTTCCTTTGGCTTCATGGGTGCTGGCAGGTACCACTGTGTCTGCTTCAGAATATTTGTTACTTAAGAAAAAAGATTTCCCTTCCCACCCTTGGGTCACCTGCGTGAATCAGTGTGGATTGACAGTCCCCACATGGCAGTTCACAACTGTCTTCAACTCCAGTTCTAGGGAAATCCAGTGCCCCTTTCTGGTCTCACTGGGTACTGCATTCATATGGTGTACATTAATGCATGCTAGCACACAGGCATAGCAAGAGTAAAACAATGATAACAGAGCTCAGTGGTACAACATACACGAGATCAGCAATGTAATAAACAAACCACAGTGCTGATAAAGAAAAGGCTGGTCTAAACCGGCCTGGACAGTGCTCTAGGAAAAGACAACAGAGGCTCCTTCCCATATGCTGAATGTGTGAGGGAGTTACCAGAGGCATAGGAGTCTGGGCGGAGCAACTTTTATCTGTTACCTTCCGAAGCTGGCAGGCTTTGTGTACAGAAGGGAGTTAATAGCATTAGGAATGGAAGGATTCCCTCCCAACCCCATCTGGAAAAGTGTGTTGTAAAGCAGAGGAGAATGTTTTATGGTGACTCACATTTCATCCCAGGATGGCCCCAGAGCTCAGAGACCTTTCTCCATTTTTACCTGTGGCACCCTCACTGCCTGACAGCATCCTCCATCCCTCCGTCTTTCCGTCCCTCCCTCCATCCCTCCCTCCCTGCCTTGAGCTTTCCCCTCTGTGCATAGGCTGCATATTTGCTGAGTATAGCCCCTCCTACACCCTGCAAGTCTGCTCTATTGAGGGCTGAAGGGAATAGGCCAGTTGTACCACCAGCTGTCTGCACACAAACTGCTTAATTTCAAAATCATTCCGCGGACAGAATAAAAAATACCACACTGGAACAAAAGTGAGGGAAATGAACAAAGAGAAAAATCTTAGACACAGAGCAGAGTGATAACGTGTCGTGTGCTTCAAGGAGCTGGGGAGCTATGGTCTTTCCAGTAGTGTCTGAGGTCTTTAGATGATTGTACAGATGACTCTTAGCCACCTGTCTGCCCTCCTCCGAGGACAACCGGGATGTTAAAAGCACCTTCTCCCTTGTTGGTCTGTCCTGAGAAACTTGGCAAACCCTGCAAATCCCCCTTACTTTAACTGAAGGGTGGGAAGAGAGCATGCAGACTTCCCTAAGGTGCAAGGCGACTTCCTCCCACCTCTAGGGCTTGCTTCCTCCCACCCAGGGTGTAAGAATATTTAGTATACAGTGCCAAGCTGGAATAGGCTGTGAAGCATTGAGATACCCCTCTCCACTATTATATATGCTTCGTGACACGGCTTCAGATAACACGGGGCAGTCCTCCCTTTTTCTGGTGCAGTTTGTTTAATTTATTCTTTGTCAGTTTCATAGTGCATATATCTCGATTGTGACTGCCCGCCCCCCAATACTCTTAACATACACCTTCCCACTTTCATGTTCTCTCCTTTATTTTCCCAGAAACCCTCTGAGTCCAATCAGGAAGCTACAACTTCTGTGAGCTCATGAGCACAACAGCCACGCCATGTTTGGAACTCAGAAATTCATGGCATCCCCCCTTCCCCCCCTCCCCAAAGACCTTCTGTTCTTTGTGCCTGCTCTTGGGCAATGTCCTTGAATTCCTGTTGCAGTGTTTGACAGGTTTCCAATGTGTCTAATGGTGAGAAGAACTTTGGTATAGCCATCAGGTAGCCAGGGTGACTGAGCATTGCACAGTTTCAGGATGAGAGCCCATTGTGTGTATCTCCCCTTTTCTCCTGAGCTCGGCCATCTCGATATTGGAGGTTTGGGCAAGGGTCTGTTCTAGGTCTGTGTAGGCTTGGATTCTGGAGAGATAGGAGCAAGACACTGTCCCCTGTGGTGTTCTCTTCACCCCCTATTTTGAAGGCAGAGTCATGTCTCATTATTCACATGTCTTCTTGGGTCCAGTAGAACCCAGGAGCAAACTGGGAACTGGTTGGATTTGGGAAATGGAGCTACTGTCTTATTCTTTCTCGTTCTTTTTATAAAAAGAACTATTTTTAAATTTTAAATGTATGTGTCTGTGAGTGTGTCTGTCTGTGGAGATCAGAACAGGGTGCTGAGTCCTCTGGGACTGGAGTTACAGGTGGTTTAGAACCTCTTTACCTGGGGTTTAATCACTGATCCATCTCTCCAGCTCTCTTCTCAATCTCTTTCTTTTCTCTCATTTTGGACTCAACACTTGCTCCTTCAGTCAAGTTATTTTGGGCCTGCTCCCCACATCTGCTGCACTGCCACATGCTGAAGATGCAGAGCACCCTGGGTGGGGGTTGGGTTTCCCTGGGGCATATGTCTCCAGGGTTTCGAGGCTGCTTTTGGCTTGAGTAGAATGACTATGTCGGGGTTATCTCAGTATCTGTGACTTGTTAGCATTCTCCAGATGTACAAAGACAAGGAAAAAGGTAGGGGACGTCAGACCTTTGTGTTTCCCAAAAGGAAATGGTAGACATATGAACTTCAGAGCCTGTGGAGATCAGTGTACACCCACCCAGACGTTTTGAGAATATGCTAGTGGCCGAGTACTCTGATTTCTTTTTAATTAATGGAGTTTGACTTGGGGGTGGGAATCTACAGATAGACACAAGGTCTTTGCTTCCCACAGAGAACTATTGTGTTGACTATGGATTAACCAGTCCCCAATATATTTCCCACTCCCTTGAGCCAAGGACGGATCCTTACAGTTTGCCTACCCAGGAGTAGAACGCCTACCTCCCCCTTGACCTCCCTTTATGTTTTGGTGCTGTTTCTAGGACCGTGGGCTCCTGGAAGAATAAGACATGGCGTATGGTGGCGGAGAGTGAGGACATCTTATTTTAGAGATGGAGGGGGGATTTTAGCTTGCCCCCCCCAAGGCAGTGCTCCAGCATTGCCACCCAGCCCCTCACTTCTAGCTAGGGAGGGCTTTGTTCCCACACCCTCCCTCCCATCCTTCTGAGTTACAGGAGCTTCTGGCTTTGGTTTCTAACTTTCTGTGTTCTCTCCCCAGTGAGCTGCTTCCAGGAATTCTCACCTTCCTCAAGCCACCAGGGGAAGCCCTTCCTTGCCTCATTTGACTCCATTACAGAACTCCTTTCTCTCTGCAACTCCAAACAGAGAAGTACGCTGAGCAGGAAAACTTATTTTTTTCTCTCTCCTCCCTGGAAGCCAGCCTTGATCCAAATGTTCCTATGGTAACATTAATTCTCCCAAGTCGCACCTACTGTATAATAAGCTGTATATATAGCAGACCCACTGGGTTCCAAATACCCCATATGTGCTAGCGAATGAGTTAATGCCGCCGTGAGAGTTAGCAGCGTCCCGCTTCCTGATTTTCATACTTTTGGTTACAACCTGTGTTTGTGGGGTGCTCTGGATGCAAGCTTTGGGGGAGCAGCGGAGGTGGGCTCCGGCCTGGCAGGGACTCATTTTCATTGCAGAACGAAGGCTGTCTCTGGAGACGTTTTTTGAAGTTCCAGATGGAAGTAGACTTGGGGACACACTAGTATCCTTTCTTGTTCCCTCAGAGCTGTTTCTGCACTGGCTGTCTTAGCTGCCACCGGCATCTATGTGACAGGGAAGCTTGACAGTAGGGCCTCCGTATGAGAGAAAGAATTAAGACTGTAGACAGATGGGGCCAGCCAGCCAGGCCTGAGGTCTGATGTCTATGGAATCCTGCGGGTAAAGGGATGTCCTGTGACCTCAGAGGCTGATGGGAAATGGAGATTGTTGGGCCCTCAGAAAAATTTGGGCCTTTGATGGGTCACGGAGCTCACTCTGGGTGGGGTGTGTAGTGTTAGTGAGGAAGAAATAACATAGACAATGGTGAGGACAATGATGATTATGGGCTAGTGATCAGTTATAGGAGAGGTGTGCTGTTCGGCTTTTGTTAATATGACCCTAGCTAGAATCATCTGGGAACAGCAAGTTTCAATGGAGCAATTGCCTCCATCAGATGGTTCTGCAGACATGTCTGTGGGGCATTTTCTTGATTAATGATTGATGTGAGAAGGCCCAGCTCACTATGGGTGGTGGCACCCTTGGCAGGTGGTCCTGTCTTGTACGAGGAAGCAGGCTGAGCAAGCCATACAGGGCCAGCCAGTGAGCGGTGGTCCTCCATGGTCTCTCCTGCCTTAAGTTCCCTCAGTGGTGGACAGTGACTTTCCTTCCCAGGTGGTTCTGGTCAGTGTTTTGTCACAGCAACAGGAAGCAAGTGAGCTCACCAGGCATGTGTGCGGCTTGTGTCTGTTTTAATAGCCTGGGAAACATGCTCCAAGCTTGTCTTCTACTGTTAAGGAGAGGAAACTGAGACTCGGGTACAGCGAGCCGCTGTTTTGGGAGCTGGAGTGAGCTCTCACATACTTGTGCCATTGGCATACCCAAATTGTCTCGTTCTCTCGGGCTGGGTGAGGGGCAAACTGGGATCCCTTGGCTGGAATATAACCCTTTAAGTCCTGACTGACTTTGTGGTGTGTGTGTGTGAAAGAAACATGTTGTAAATAAATGGAAAAGATTGAGTAAACATGATGGGTGAGTGGGAAACATTGGGAAATCCTAGCCCCAAGGCCTGGACACTGGGGAGAGGTAACCCAAAGAAGGGAAGATCTTATGCTTCCTGGGTCACTACGGGTGATCTTGCTCCTCAGAGACTGACCACAAGCATGCCCCTGCATGTGCACACACATGTGTATGCCCTTTGCACGACCACATGTACACAGGGGCAGCCGGACCCAGCCCGTGCTGCAGATCAGCAGCCTGACAAGGTTCCCATCCATTCTGTACTCCTGGTTGCCTTGGAGGGTGACCAGGTTTCCAGCCTCCTTCCTGCTGGACCTGGGACTCGGCTGTGAACACCGTCAACCACCAGAGGGCGCTGCGCCTAAGCCCACTGCCTGCTCTAGGCTGGAAAGGGACTTTTAAAACTTCCAAGAATTACCCTAAAACCAGAGGACGAAGAGCCCAAATTGTTTCTCGCCATTGCTTGCTTCCTGTGTTTAATGAAAGACCTTTCCCACTCTGCCTACAGCCCATGGACACCCTGAAGGGGTGTAAAACTCAATAGATACTCACAGATATAAAAATCCCCTCTAAAAATCTCAGGCCTAAGCCTTTTTTTATGGCCCCGTGTGGGAATGTTCTTGGAGGGCTATTTTGGGAAATAAAATGGTCCGTTTGTCCCGATGTAAAACCAAGCTGAGCCCTGAGAGTCTCTGCAGTCTTCTTGCACCTCTGGCCCTCATCTTCTGCAGAGAGCTGGGCAGAGCAGCAGGGCAGTAGGCAAACGGCAGGTACCCAGGGATGGATGAGCTGCAATGGAAGTACAACAAGGTGCTTGCAGGGGGTGGTTCTAAGGCTGGAGTGGGACACCGTGTCTGATGTCACACCCACTTAGGGACCAGTGGAGTAGGTGGAGCTACAGTGGAAAGACGCCGGGAAGTACCCCGTCTGATATAGGTGCTTGGTCTTTCTGCAGGTCACTGCTGTACATATTGGCACTGGGAATGGGGACAGGATGTGGTTCAACTGGGGGTCTAGTGGCCAAGCCTGAGGTGGGAGATTGTGATTGGTCACGGACTGAAGTTGTCTGGTGCATTTTTTTTTTTTTCAGCCCTCGCACACCAGCTTGAGTAGGAGATAGTGGCAGAGCTTCCTTCTACAGAGAGGTCAAATTAATTGCTTATTTTTATTTTCTTGCAGTGCTCAGGGCCTTGGAAGTACTAAGCAGGTGCTCTATTGAGTTACACCCCAGCCCCTCACTAGGGGATTCTAGGCAGGGGCTCTACCACTGAGCCACACCCCAGCCCCTCACTGGGGGATTCTAGGCAGGGGCTCTACCACTGAGCCACACCCCAGCCCCTCACTGGGGGATTCTAGGCAAGGACTCTACCACTGAGCCACACCCCAGCCCCTCACTGGGGGATTCTAGGCAGGGGCTCTACCACTGAGCCACAC
>PVIH01005913.1:0-25372 GCA_004025045.1 Sigmodon hispidus
ACCCAAAAACCTATGAACACCTGATCTTTGACAAAGAGGCCCAAAACATTCAATGGAAAAAAGATAGTATATTTAACAAATGGTGTTGGCATAGCTGGATGGAAGTGTGTAGAAAAATGCAAATAGATCAGAGCCTGTCACCCTGCACAAAACTCAAATCCAAGTGGATCAAAGACCTCAACATAAACCCAGCCACTTTAAACTTGATAGAAAAGAAAGTGGGAAATACACTTCTACGAATTGACACAGGCAACCACTTCCTAAATGTAACACCAGTGGCACAAACACTAAGACCAACAATCAATAAGTGGGATCTCCTGAAGCTAAGAAGCTTCTGTAAAGCCAAGGACACTGTCATTAGGATAAAAGGACAGCCTACAGAATGGGAAAAGATTTTCACCAACCCTACAAGTGATAGAGGACTGATCTCTAAGATATATAAAGAGCTCAAGAACCTAGAACCTAAAACCTTAAATAAACCAATCAAAAAATGGGGTTCAGATCTAAAAAGGGAATTCTCAGCAGAAGAATTACGAATGGCTGAAAGGCACCTGAAAAAGTGCTCATCATGTTTAGCCATCAGAGAAATGCAAATTAAAACAACTTTGAGATACCACGTAATGCCTGTTAGATTGGCTAAGATAAAAGGCACAGATGACAGCTTATGTTGGAGAGGATGTGGAGCTGGGAGAACACTCCTCCATTGTTGGTGGGAGTGTAAGCTTGTTCAGCCACTTTGGAACACAGTATGGCAGTTTCTCAGAAAATTGAGAATCTCCCCAAGGACTCAGCAATACCACTTCTGGGTGTATACCCTAAAGATGCACAGTCATACTCCAAAGGAATTGGCTCAACTATGTTCATAGCAGCGTTATTTGTAATAGCAAGAACCTGGAAACAGCCTAGATCCCCTCAACTGAAGAATGGATTAACAAACTGTGGTACATCTACACAATGGAGTACTACTCAGCAGTAAGAAAAAAAAAAAAAAGATATCCTAAAATTTGCAGGCAAATGGATGGACTTGGAGAGTATCCTCCTGAGCGAGGTATCACAAACTCAGAAAGATAAGCAGGGGATGTATTCACTCATTAGTGGTCTCTAAACAAACAAACAAGAAAAAAGCCAAGCATGCCCAACCTGCAAACCACAACCACTGAACAGCTTGGGATCAGAAACACCCTGGACTGACTCCTAGGATCCCACTCCCCCTAGAGGAACACCTGACTCACTCTTGAGGGAAGGGGGAGAAAACTGGATCTGCCCGGAGTAGAGACTGAACTAAGCAATATAGGGTCAGTGGGACCATGGGACTGTCTGCTGCCTGCCCAGGGAGGGGATGGGGAGTTGTGGAGAAGAAAGAATGACCTGATGTGCCGGGAGTGGGAAGGGACCTTGAATAAGAATATACAAGGATAGAAAGTGTGACTTCTTTGTTCATAATAATAATAATAATAATAATAATAATAATAAAGTATACAGCAAAAAAAAAATACAGCAGAGGCAAGGACTGTAACTCAATGATATGATACTTGCCTAGCGTACATATAGCTTGGGTTCAAACCCCAGTACTGGAAAAAATATACTTATGAAATTATGTAAAAACAATGGCCGGGTACATGAGTGTATATAAAAGTACTGGAGAAGTTAAGGTTCCTAAGCTGAACCCCTCTAGCTCAGGGTTCAGGCATTCTATGGCTTTATCAAGACAGGCTGGACTTTAGGTATGTATCCTGGAGAAGGACACATTTCTGTTTGGAAATGCCTACTGTATTTTCAAGTTTTGAGAAACTATTCAAAATAAGGATGAATGCCTTTCGGTAATATTGATGATGTACTGTGCAATAGTGAGTGAAATACCGGGCACAAAGAAAGTGCTTATTAAATAAGCCTCAAGAGGGAAGAAAGGAAAGGGGAAGAAAGAATAGAAGGGAAAGAGAAAGAAAGAGGAAGGAGAAAATGTGGAGAAGAAAGGGAAAGAAAAAGGAAAATAGAAAATTCTAGAAAAAAATGAAAATTCAATTTCATATAAAGGCTGTAGCTAAATGTTTCATGTATTCCTTATGATGTATGAATCTCTGACTTCCCTGATTTCCCTTCTACATGATCTCCATGAAATTACCTAATCAGCTGCATGGATGAGAGGTCATACTAGCTGTAGGTCAACAGAGGCAGAGTATCACTAGGGATTGGCTCCTGCAGGAACCTGTTGTTGACTTCCAGCTTCCCGGCGCCCCCCCCCCCCCCCCCCCCCCCCCCCCCCCCCCCCCCCCCCCCCCCCCCCCCCCCCCCCCCGACTGCAGGATGAGGTGGGAGCCACCTGTGGTGCTGTCATTGTTTTGGGAGCAAAAGCTAACTCCTCAGGAAGTCACAGCACTTGAGAGGATACAGCTGTGGATTAGATTTGTGGTAACTGAATTAAGTGCAACTGGTTTCCTTCTGTCTATAACAAACTGCATTTGGAAGGAGGATGACTAAGGTATGTTTCTGAGTCGTTCTTTGAAGGCCCTATTCTGTTACTTTGTCTCCATCTTGGTGCTATTGGAAAGGCACTGGAGGAATTAAGAGGTAAGGTGCAATGGGAGGTCTTGAATCACTGTGCATGTGCTCTGGAAAGGAACTTTGGGGTTTGGTCCCTTCCCCTTCTTTTGTTTGACGCTGGTCAAGAATTGGAATGGCTTCCTCTAATGTCTGACCATGATATACTACCTTAATACAAGTTCCAAAGTATTGGGACAACAATTATAGAATGAAGTCTTTAAACCATGAGTTCAAATAAAGCATCACTCTTTATGTGTTGGTTATATCAGATATTTCATTATAGTAGCTGAAAGTTTATTAACGGTAGGATCCAAAGCAAACAAGGAATAGAGTAGGAAAGGGATCATCACCCTTTTCCCTCATTCAGAATACATCTCTGACATGTCTGTGTATTGTGATGGTCTGTGACACTATGTGCTGGTTAGGAATCGAGGAACTGCCTTCTGTATTTTCTTACTTACTAATCAATGTAGAAGAGTTCCTTTTACTTTGGGTGGTACCATCCCTAGGCAGGTGGACCTGGGCAGTAAACAAAAGTGGCAGAGCAAGCTAGGTTAAACGAGCCAGTAAGTAAGATTCTTTCATGGTCTCTGCTTCAGTTTTCTGCCACGAGGATCCTGCTTGAGTTCTTGCCTGACCTTCCTAATGATAGACTGTGTCATGTAAGTTTTGATAACATCTTCCCTTTTCAACTTGGTTTCAGTCAGTGTTTTATCACAACAGAAACAAACTAGAAGACATTGCTTCCTCTCACGTATGTATTTTCAGATATGTAGATCATTTGATTCCACCCATAATACAGTGGGAAATCCCAGAGCAACAGGATTCAAAATTCCAGAGCCCTCATCACCACTAGTAAGTGAATCAGAGCAATGAAGATATATTATTTCATCTCACATTCCAACAACCAGTCATTGCACCATCCCTCCCTGTCCACCCAAAGAACCTAGGCCCAAGAGGCTATTTCCCTGGATCTGCAGCCTGCAGCTTTAGAAGTGAGAAGATTCTCGGGTCTTTTTTTTTTTTTTTTTTCTGTTCCCTGCAGAGGAAAATGATGAGCAAAGGAGAATCAGAATCCTGTGAATCTGAAGCCGCTGCCTCCATGGAAACCTAATTTCTACTTAATAGCACTCAATGATTAAATGAGACCCTCTGACACCCCTTAAGAGCTAATGATAGCTTTGTGTTATCAGCCCTTTGTTTTATGATGTGAGTCCTTAAACGGATGTGATCAAAAGGGATTTTTCCAAGCTCCCTCTTAACCTTGAGAGAATCCAAAATTGTTTTCTTCTTACATTGGCAGAACTCTTAGAGAGCACAGACTACATTTCTCAATAAACTGTTTTCCTGAGTGCTGGGGTTTAACTTGCCTCTTGCTACCTGATTGTCTTAGATTTGTTGCTAATAATTGCACCCTAGGATCTAATTTTCACTTCTCATTTTCCCCCAAAGTAATATTTTACCTTCCCCTTTTGTTGGAGAGAAAGTTGGTGAATGTTAGTAGCTGTAAATGAGATAGAGAGTAATTTGTTATATTAAATCCCTGAGCTAAAAAAAAGTAAACAGTAAGAACACAGCATGTGCATTTTCTGATTTCAATCTCTGAGATGGTTGGAGAGGCATAAATTTCTATTCCAAAATTGGAGTCACTGGTGAGAAGAGACTGAGTTTGGCCAGAAAGAAAAGGTCTTGGAGTATGGAAAGGAGTGGCACTAGGTTTTAGAAGTAACTTTAGAAAAAAAAGAGGGATTTTTAGACATAGCCTATCCAGGATCCTAAGTAAGAACAGTTAAACCCTGCTCATGTGAGGGCAGAGGATGTACAAAAGGAGGCTCAGGCTTCACATCAAAGCTCCATGATATTTACATGGTGGCAGAACCTTATCAGATACAGAGTCCTGTTCCCTTACACACTCTACAAGTGGCACTTCACCCACATTCTTTCTGAGCAGCTGCATTTGCTAATCTGCCTTGCCTCTCTGCTGGCTCTCTCTTATGTTTCTTTGAAGATCTCCATTGCAGAAACTGGGGACATGGCTCATTTAGTAAAGTGTGTATTGTGATATCATGAGGACCAGGGTTCATTTTCTAGTACTCATAATCGCCACCACTTCCCCGAAAAGCTTTGTGTACCTATAATTCCACTGCTGAGGAAGTAGAGACAATAGGACCTCTGATGCTGGCTGACCAGACAGAGCCAGACAGAGGCAATTAATTAATAAGCTCCATGTCCCAGCGAAAGTCCCTGTCCCCAAAACTAAACTGAAAAACAATTGACGAAGATTTCTGATGTTGACATCTAGCACACACACACACACACCCCACATATACATTCCTATACAAGTACATGCATACACACAAACACACACACATATATATCCCCACACAAGTACTCACATACACACAAACACACACGCTTCTATTCAAAGACTCTTTTTTCAGATCACCATGTTTAAAAGAGCAGTCCCATTCCTCTATACCACTCTGCCCTTCCTGCATTCTTTCCCCTATAGCAGCTGTCATTTTAAAAAAATTACAAATTTTACTCTTTCATTCCTGACCTGTGTCCTACTAACTCCTCCTGAATATAAACTCTCTGCCAGTGCCTACTCTTCTTGTCACAGCTGTACCTGTGGCCGAAGAGAAGAGTCATTGAATGAATAAAAAGAGACAACAAAACTAAACTTTCTTATCTAAACTTCAATGAAGGGAATGGATAAGAACAACTATAAAGACACAAAGGGGAAACCAAAGAATGAGAAGACAAAAGAGCTAGAGAGTCCGAAGTGTTCACATAATAAAGGAGCCAGAGCCACTGTCCCAGCCATTCCTGCTGAAGGCTGAAAATCAGACCCCCTGCCCTGTGGTGATGTATTGTATATTTAATAAAAGTAGTCTGAAATATTAGAGGACAGAGCCAAGCCGTGAAGGTCAAGGAGTGGTGACCTATGCCTTTAATTCCACCACTCAAGAGGGAGAGATCCATCTGGATCTCTGTGAGTTCAAGGCCTAACAGCCAGGCAGTGGTAGCATACACCTTTAATCCTAGCTCTAGGAACATTGTACCAGGGCATGAGACAGTTGGGTGGAGACAGAAGAGGGAGGAGTTCATTGGTGCCTGACACTCTTCAGATGAGGACAGAGAAGTTTGGAGTCAGAGTGCTCATGGAGACGGGCCTGACAAGTAGACTGGGTGAGAAGTGGCTGTGGTTTGTATCTTTATCGCTCTGATATTTTAGCTTTTCCCTAATATCTGGCTCTGGGTTTTTATTAAAATACCAAATAGAAGTTCTGCAACACTGCTCTGCAAAGGCAATGGACCCCACATCAAGAGATGGATGGGGTCTGAAATGGTTATAGCATCTCAGCACTGACAAGTTGAGATCAAGGGGGCTATAGGCAACAGTTGGAGTCTTGAGTGTTCTCTAAAATTCGTGTTATTACATGATGCAAGTTCCAACC
Organism: Sigmodon hispidus; assembly: GCA_004025045.1. NCBI lineage: Eukaryota > Metazoa > Chordata > Mammalia > Rodentia > Cricetidae > Sigmodon > Sigmodon hispidus. The sequence goes on from PVIH01005913.1 coordinate 6,003, forward strand.
CTTACTGTCATTGGCAGGAGGAGGACACTGTAGAGATGAAGCCTACTAGAAATATGTCTGCTCATGGGAGAGGTAGAGGAGATCTCAAAAGGGATTTTTGAGGTGCTTGCCACTTCTCTTGTTTTACTTCCCAATTGCTGTCAGAAATCATGTCATTGACATGATATGAGGCCAACATTAAATTGCTAGACTGATAGTAAGGCAAGTAAGTCACTAATCAACTGCTATGGAAAACAAAAATTAAATACTTCCACTATTAAAATAACACACATAAAAGCAATAGACCACATGACCAGGAACTAAAGTCTCTGAAATCAAATAAAGTTCTCCTCTTGTGGTGGTTAAAATGAAAGTATGACCCATAAGTTCTTGTTTGAACACTTGGTCCCTATTTGGTGGGACTATTTGAGAGTTTTAAGAAGTGTTGCCTTGTTGGAGGAAGTGTATCACTGGAGGTTGGCTTTGAGAGTTTAAAAGACTCACACCTTTCCAGTGGCTCTGTGTTTGTGTGATGCTTATGGCTCAAGATATTCGCCATCAGCTTCCTCCTCCTGCTATCATGCCTGTTACTTTTTGTCCTACCTTTGTCCCACCATCACAGACTGATCCCTCTGAATGATGGTCAGGGTATTTGATCATGACAATATAAAACAGTAAGTAATACAACCATGAAATCATTTGATATAGCATTTGAACCAAAGTCTAGCAGGAATGGAGCAGTACATTCTGGGAAAGCTAGGCTAAAGCAGGCAGAGTAAGAGTGTCCAGTAATATAAAGATGACAACAGCCTAACCTCTCAAGTAGATAAGGCAAGGGACTCAGGTTTCCTGGGGAGAGTGGGGCTGGAATCACTCCTAGGAAGCTATTTACACAGCCTCTACTACAGTGAGCAAAGGATCCCACCTACCTGTTGAACCAAACAAACAAAAGGAAGCAGAGTTATCCGCATTATCTGTGTTGGGCTAAGACTAAAAGTTAGAACTTGGACAATGGGGCATCTGAACTAAATACCTAGTTACATACAAATGACAGAGAAAATCAAAAGTATTTCTTGTGACAGAAGCACCCAAAGACCTCTGGGGATTTACAAATAAGCCTTTTATTAGCTAGAACTATTTGACAGCAATCATTGTAGAATTCAGTAAATATGTAAGCACATGGAGATGGAATAGCATCTGATTTATCTTCATTATAAACAACAGGTCAAAGTCGACTCCTTCCTGTGAGATATGCATTTTCCTGCTGGTTACCACAGAAAAGACATGCATTTTTATCATAATAGAGTTCCACAGTGAATGGACTTTTCCCTTTAATCTAATGAGTATCACTTACTAATTATCAGTCCAGTTCTCTTGGCATGTGAATCAGTAGCCTCCCTTAGCAAGCCACAGCACAGCAGCTCACTGCTATTGAGTCTAGCTACCACTTTTATATTATAAGGACAATTTTATCTCAAGTTGAATCCACAGCATGAAGCAAAAGGAGAAACCCACTAACTGGTCTGTCAGTTGTTACAGACCTCAGTTGCTTCACCCAAGAAAATACTTGAATATGAAGTTGAAAATTTGCTAGCACGGCAAGTAAACCACCAATCCACTGCTATGGAACATAAGAACAAAATACTTCCATTATAAAAAATGATGGTCTTATTTATTCCTAAGACAAGCACAAAAGCCTTATTACAGACAATCATTTCATTAAAACCCTGGTGAGCATCTGGAGAGATGGCTTAGTGACTTGTTTTGAAAGTGTGAAGACCAAAGGTCAAAACACCAGAATAGAGGAAGCCAATGTGGGGTTGCAAAAAGACCGGGTGCTAGGGAAACCTCCAAGAACTGACAGGATGTTCCTGCTTAGGTCTCCAACCAATAGTGATGGTATTGCCTAGACAGGACTTCCCCTATAATCAAATGAATAGCCACCCTAAGTGCCATCACAGAATTTACATCCCACAATGAATAGAGGTAGAGGCAGGAATACATGACTGAGTACTGGGCTGAGCTTCTGGTCTAGCTGAGAGCAGGGATGGAGAATCTATATGATTAAGGGGATAGGAACTATGAGGAAAATTCTCATAGTGATGGCTGGCTGGAGCTCTGGGGAGCTCACTGAATCAAGAACAGACACCTGGGAACCATCAGGAAAGGGACTAGGCCCTCCAAGGATAGGCTACTTGCAACTGACATGGCAGTATGTGGAGCCTTGGAGGGGAGGGATCAGACTGTATTTCTGTGTGTGAACTCTCAATTCAGAGCCCATTCCCTCCAGAGGAACACCTAACCCAGTCTTGATATTAGAATGAGAAAATTGAACTTGCCTAGAGTGGATGCTGAGCTAATCCACCTTGGGACCTCTTTCCCTCTCTGTGGAGGGGATGGGAGGGGGGAGGGAGGCTGAGAGCTGAGCAGGAGGAGTGGGAGGGGGAAGGGAGTTGGAACAAGGGGATAGATAAATGAATAAAAGATACTTTAAAAAACAAAACAAACAAACAAAAGAAAGCCTAGTTATCTGCATTATCTGTGTTGGGCAAAGTCTTTTCTTTATTGATGGTATCTGTTCTCAGAATTGGCATTTAACAAATATGTTAATTAAAGCTTGAAACTACATAAAAAAAAAAAAAAAGCTGTAACCTCAGTACTAAGAGACAGAGATAACCAATCCCTTTAGCTAGACTTGATAGAATTCATGAGATTGGGTTCAAGAGAAACTGCCTCAAAAATATAGTAGAGAATGGTTGGGGAAGACATTTAATGTCAATATACAGACAGAAAAATCTTGATTTATCCTTTCTATATATTTTTTATAATTTAGAAAACACAAAGGGAAAGACACAGTACTTTATGGCTCAACATCTCACCAACATTTCAGAAGGTAGGCTCAGTCCTTTCACCCTTCATACACAAACATATTTGAGGGAATCTCTGAAAGAGAGAGAGGATCAATAAACCATTGTCATACATAACAGCCCCTGACAATTTATCAAAAGCCTCAGGAAATATGTTTCTCTTGGCTTTAAACAGAAGTGAAGATAGTTTGAAGGAACCTGAAATTGGAAGATTTCTAATTTTGGGGTGGGATAGGGGACAGATGACATTTAAATTTTTTTCTAGAATATTCCAAGCTTGGCCTGTTTGTTGTATGTCTTTTCATGGACATCAGTTTAACTAACAGGTTTAAATAAGACAAAGGAGAGAGAACAAGAATAAATAGGAATCCAGAACTATCAAATTATTAGGCCCTATCTGTACAAGCATTACCTTGTAACATAAGGTGCTTGTCTCTCGGGGTGGATACACACACACACACACACACACACACACACACACAAGAGAATTAACATGTACACAGCTCCTTCTTAACCACAGCCACCAGTTCAGAAGCAACCCCCTCCAGTATGGCTCCATATGTGTTTTTGGTAAAGGTGATCTATCACTATTGCACAGCACTGAGGATCAGACCAGCAGCTGTGAAGCTCAGTGAAGAGTAGTAGATGGTACAGGTCAAAGCAGGCAGAAAGTGCCTGTCACCTGTATGCCAAGGCCGCTGGCAAGTCAGATGACAGAGGAATAAACAGAGCTATTAGGCTTCACTCTGGGCCTGTAAATCATTCCAGAACCTTCATCATTCCTGCTGAGTTATTTTAATCGCTCTCATTTGCAAGAGCAAATTAGGTGTAGCATTGTTCTCGAGATGCTGCCCGGGATTGGTGCCAGGAAGAAGCAAAATGAGCAAAACACGAAAACCCCTTTCCAAACAAAAGCCCAAACTCTGCAAGCAAAATTGATTTGTAAACCTTGTCAAGGTAGTTCCTAAGACAAATCTATTCAGAGCATAGCGGGGGTTTGTAATCAAGGTTGGGAGAAATTGTCCAATTAATACATGTATCTGACAACAATAAAAGATTTCCTTATGTTAAAATTCTCAAGAACCATGACCTTCCTGCTGCACCCTTTCAAGATAAAAGACAGTGTGCTTCTCTTAGCAATGTGACAGAAAGTATGCTCAATTAAGGCCTCTCTAACATATGCTACATAAAATGGTAACAGGGGAAGTAATTTGGGTAATGCACACAAACCCACTCACCTCTCTCCATTTATCTGGGTAATTTATTTCTCTTTTCTTGTCATCAGTTTGAGTTGTTCTGATTAATTTACTGTTTAACGACATAACTGCAGGAAGGTGAGCAGAGAAAGGAAGAACTGATTCAATTCAACAACTTTTTAATGAATGCTTATATCAACTAGAGAGTAAGTCACAGGGGATGATACAGTCTCCAACAGTGATATGCTGGCTAGTTTTATGTTAGCTTGACACAAGCTGGTATCATTTGAGAGGATCAAACCTCAACTAAGAAAATATCTCTAACAGACTGACTGGCCTATGGACTAGCTTAATGATCGATCTGGAAGTGTCATGCTCACTGTGGGTGATATGGCCCCTGTGTAGGTCCTTCTGGGAGCTATAAGAAAGAAAAGTAAGCAAGCCTGTAAGCAGCACTCCTCCATGGCTTCTGTTCCAGTCCCTGCCTCCAGGTTCCTGCAGTACTTGAGTTTCTGTCCTAAGGTGATGGGCTGTGATGGGGAGCTCCAAATGGAGATAAATCCTTTCCTCTCCAAGGTGCTTTTGATCATGTTGCTTTCTCACAGCAATAGGAACCCTAAGTCATGGTGAAAAGCAGGTTGATGTCTTCTGAGAACTCAAATAAGTGGTTGAGCTATCTGCTTGGCCAGGATCTCCAATGTCAATGTGGAGAACTAACAAACAGCACCAGTCATTGCTGTGGGAAGCATTCAGGGCGGATCTCCAGAAGTAGTTCCAGCTTAGAGTATTGTTTGCAAGCCATCTATGGGCTAAATCAATACCCAAATTCCAACATTGGGAAATACTATCTGGACTGTTATTGGTTAGGAAATAGAAAATAAAATTATAGTCTTTTGTGGTTGGAGAGAGAGATCAGAGAGTAAAGCATGAGGACAGACTTTATATATTTCTAGAACCCACATAAAAGCCAGGAATAAAACAGACCTGCATATTGTAGTCCAGCCACTGGGGATGCAGTAATAAAAGAATCCCTGGGGCTTCAATGGTCACATAGACTAGTCCAATTACATAGCTCCAAGTTCAGTGAGACACTTTGTTTCAATAGCTGAAGGAGACAGCAAAAATATCTGATATCAACCTCTGGCCTTCTTACATCCAGAGATATAAATGCAGACATGCATGTGCATACATACACACACACACACACACACACACACACACAAAGAGAGAAAGAGAGAGAGGGAGGCAGACGGAGACTGTGACAGAGAGACAGAAAAAGGAGAAAGGGAAAGAACACCTTTTATATTTTTAATTTTTTATTGTAAATTTTGTTAATTCTTGATAAACTAAATATCTTCTCTCATATGACAAACCTCTATATCCAGATCCTCTAGATCTCAATAATGATACTTCTTAGATCCTGACCCATGCATCTTCTATATCAATATTATATAAGATTCCTAAAATGCATATTCTAAAGCTTCTCCTAGAGCTCCAAAGAAGATACCTGGAATATGCATTATATTTTATTCCTATGAAGAATGAACTACATTATATAGAATATTGTGATGTACCCACAAGTTTCTGCAGTATTTGTCAATCACTGAACTATCACACAGTGGTTAAGCTTGAGAATTATGATGCTCAGGCTACACACCATGATACTTACAAGATTTTAAAAAGCAAAAAATGATAACTGCGATAATGAAATGTGAATTTAAATCTGAAGGTCAGTTCAAGGAAGAAAGAATACTTGTATCTCCAAGAGTCTTAAAAAAGACCATTCCACACAATAATGGCCACTGAAGACTAATGAATTCATGAGCTAGAAATGTAGCCACCTCATGGTAACATACAAGAAACATACCTTTGGGTTTATGTCAGATCCACATGCATGCCATTTCCTTTTCTTTTTTCCCAAGGCCTTGAGTTGGCTGGCTATAGTTAGATTTGATATGAACTGACAGGAATATCTGGATTCCCTACTAGACCCATGGTAGAAATACAGTTTATCTTCATTGTTCATGGATTCAAACTTTTCTTACTAATATTCATGCCCCAAATGCTACTTTCAGAGTGTTCTCAGGGCCTTTCACAGACATGGTAGTTTGAGTTATGAGACTTATAGAGTCCCTGTGGAAGCTGAAAAACTACCTTGGAGCTAGAGAGATACGTCTGTGATTTAGAGTGCTTACTGCTGCTACAGAGGACCTGAGTTCTTTTTTGAAGAACCTACACAATGACTTACAACTGGCTATAACTCAAGCTCTAGGGGATCCTATGTTCTCCTGTGGCTGCCAAGAATCCCTGCATGCATATGGCACACATAAAACAACTTTGGCTCACACATATACACATAAACAATTTTTTAAACAATGATAATAATAAAGAAAAGAAAAAAGCCTCCTCCTGTTCTCTTTGGCTTTCAGATGAAATAAATACATATCCTTCTGGTGGACTATTTAATACTGTGTTTTCACATCTTTGCATTTTTTTTTTATCTGGTGACTTGGCTGTTTCATCTCCAAATGTGACTAGAGTTCTTTTCACTCTTGCACATGAGGCCCAATGTGCAAGAAAGCTGCTGTTGGGCCTCATGAAGAAAGCACAGGAGTTAAATAAGATATATTTAAGTAGGAGATACAATGGTGTTGCTATAACATCAATGTTTATTAGTCAGCAATATGGATTAAACGGGTACCTAAACAGAAAAACACATAACATATAGTCATGTATGGATCAATTGATGGAAATGCAACGAACAGAAGTTCTTGGCAATCTGTCTCTGAATTTCACCTAGAAGCAACAATTCCAGACTGTCCAAATCCATGCTCACAGAAAATTCGCAGAACAGAATCATCAGAAAGAATGGAACTAACTATACCAATCCACAGGCAGCCACCTTAACTGGATAAACATTGAAAAAGAAGTAAGTAGAAATTCATTTTTAAACTTATAACAAAATATTAGTTTAAGTGAATTAAAACATTGTTCTCCAATAATTGCAGCCATAACTGGTGATTAATTTAATGGACAATGAAGATCTCAACTCTAAAAGTTTTTGATCATGAGGGACAGAATATACACATAGTTTTGCTTTGTATAAGGTTTCTCTGTGTTTTACCCTGGCTATTCATGCTCTGTAGACAGTTTGGATGCAAATTCAGAGACCTACCTGCCTCTGGCTCCTGAGTAATGAGATTAATATGTGTATCCCTATGTCTGTCCAGGTAGAATATAATATTTTAATTTTTAAAAAAATTATCATTTTAATAAATTATCTAGTATAGTATTAGTGAAGAAAATATCATAAATGGAAAGTTCCATTTTTTTTTAATTTTTAGTAGAATGTGATATTAAGTCACATTATCCATTTACCTAAGCTGTCTTTGAATCTGATACATAATGGAATAAACCTTGAAATTCTGGTCCTCTAGACTATATATTCTTTTTTTATGAATAAAGTCATGTTTTTTATTCCGTGTATATCATTGTTCAAGCTCCCTTTCCCTTCCCACCCTTTCCAGTCACTCTTTCTTCTCCACATCTCCCCATCTCATCCCCAGCAAGGGCAGGAGGTCCTAAGGTCCCAATATGGCTTAGTTCAGCATCCACTTCTGGCAGATCCTGTTTCCTCACCTCACCATCAAAACTGACTCAGCTGTTCCTCTAGAGGGAGTGGCATCCAAGGTGCCAGTCCAAGGTGTTTCAGATCCCAAGTTGTTCAGTGGTTGTAGTTTGCAGCTTGGATATGCTTTGCTTTTTGCTTTTTTGTTTAGAGTCCACTAATGAGTGAGTACATCCCCTTCTTATCTTTCTGGGTTTGTGATACCTTGCTCAGGAAAATATTCTTCAAATCCATCCATTTGCCTGCCAATTTTAGGATATCATTTTTTCTTACTGCTGAGTAGTACTCCATTGTGTACATGTAACACAGCTTCTTAGTCCATTCTTCAGTTGAGGGGCATCTAGGTTGTTTCCAGGTTCTTGCTATTATGAATAATGCTGCTATAAACATAGTGACCTAATTCCTTTGGGGTGCAAATGTGCATCTTTAGGGTATATGCCCAGTAGTGGTATTGCTGGATCCTTGGGGAGATTGATTCCCAGTTTTCGGAGAAACCACCATACTGCATTCCAGAGTGGCTAAACAAGTGTACAATCCCACCAACAATGGAGGAGTGTTCTCCTTGCTCTGCATCCTCTCCAGCATAGGGTGTCATCTGTGTCTTTTATCGTAAACAATCTGACATGTAAGGTTGTATCTCAAAGTTGTTTTGGTTTGCATTTCTCTGGTGGCTAAAAATGCTGAGTACTTTTTCAAGTGCCTTTTAGCCATTTGTAATTCTTCTGTTGAGAATTCTCTTTTTAGTTCTGAATCCCACTTTTTTGATTGGGTTGTAGTTTCTTGAGTTCTTTATATATTTTAGAGATCAGTCCTCTATCACTTGTAGAGTTGGTGAAAATCTTTTCCCATTCTGTAGGCTGTCATTTTGTCTTATTGACTGTGTCCTTGGCTTTACAGAAGCTTCCCGATTTCAGGAGGTCCCACTTACTGATTGTTGTTCTTAGTGTCTTTGCCATTGGTGTTATATTTAGGAAATGGTCACCTGTGCCAATTCATTGGAGGGTATTTCCCACTTTCTTTTCTAACAGGTTCAGTGTGACTGGGTTTATGTTGAGGTCTTTGATCAACTTGGCTTTGAGTTTTGTGCAGGGTGACAGACTCGGATCTATTTGCATTTTTCTACACACTACTATCCAGCTAAGCCAACAACATTTGTTAAAGATGTTATCTTTTTTCCATTGAATATTTGGGCCTCTTTGTCAAAGATCAGGAGTTCATAGGTTTTTGGGTTAATGCCCAGATCCTCAATTCTATTCCATTGATCCACAGTCTGTTTTTATGCCAGTACCAGGCTGTTTTTATTAGCTGTTAGCTCTATAGTATAACTTGAAGTCAGGAATGGTGCTGTCTTCTGAGGTTCTTTTTTTGAGCAAAATTGTTTTGGCAATCCTGGCTTTCCTGTTATTCCAAATGGAGTTCAGTATTATTCTTTAAAGGTCCATAAATATTGTGTTGGGATTTTGATGGGAAGTGCATTGAATCTGTGGACTGCTTTTGGTAGAATTGCCATTCTTACTATATTGATCCTACCTATCCAGGAACATGGGAGATCTTTCCATTTTCTGATATCCTCTTCAATTTCTTTCATCAGTCAATTAAAGTTTTTGTCAAATAGATGCGTTACTTCTTTGGTTATAGTTACTCCAAGGTGTTTAATGCTATGTGCAGCTATTATAAAGAATGATGTTTCCCTTATTTCTTTTTCAGCCCTTTTATCTTGAGTGTAAGGGAGGCCTACTGATTTCTTTGAGTTAATCTTGTATCCTGCAACTTTGCTGTAGGTGGTTATCAGCTGTGGAAGTTCCCTGGTAGAATTTTGTGGGTCACTTATGTATACAATTATATCATCTGCAAATAGAGATAGTTTCACTTCTTCTTTCCCAATTTGTATCCCCTTAACCTCCTTTTGTTCTCTTATTGATTTAGCTAAAACTTTGAGAACTATATTGAATAGATAAGGGGAGAGAGGACATCCTTGTCTAGTTTCTGATTTCAGTGGGATTTCTTTGAGTTTTTCTTCATTAAGTTTGATGCTGGCTGTGTCAGCTTCTTGTAAATCGCCTTTATTATATTTAGATATTTTCCCTGTATTCCTAATCTCTCCAGGATTTTTATCATAAACAAGTGCTGGATTTTGCCAAAGGTTTTTTCAGCATGTAAGGATATGATCCTGAGTTTTCTTTTTTCATTCAGTTTGTTTATAAGATGGATGACATTTATGGTTTTTCATATGTTGAACCATCCCTGCATTTCTGGGATGAAGCCTATTTGATCATGGTGGATGATATTTTTTATAAGTTGTTTTATATGGTTTGAAGCATTTTGTTAAGAAATTTAGCATCAACATTCATGAGGGAAATTGGTCTGTAACTCTCCTTCTTTGTTGCATCTTTGAGTGGCTTGGGTATTAGGGTAATTGTGGCCTCATAAAAAGAATTTGGCAATATTCCTCCAGTTTCTACTGTGTGAAATAGTTTGAGGAGTAGTGGTAGTAATTCTTCTTTGAGTATCTGGTAGAATTCTGCACTGAAACCATCTGGACCTGGGCTTTTTTTTACTTGGGGGGCTTTTAATGACAGCTTCAATTTCCTTTAGGGTTATAGGTCAGTTTAGGTGATTAATCTTGTCTTCATTAATTTTGGTAAATGGCATCTGTACAAAAAGCTGTCCATTTCTTCTAGGTTTTTCCATTTTTGGGGAATATAGATTTTCAAGTATTACCTGATAATTCTCTGGATTTCCTGGAGGTCTGGTTTATGTCCCCCTTTTCATTTCTGAGTTTGTTGATTTGCATACTCTCTCTCTCTGCTTTTTGATAGGTTTGGATAAGGGTTTATCTATCTTGTTGACTTTCTCAAAGAATCAACTCTTGGATTCATTGACTGTTTGTATTGTTCTTTTTGTTTCAGTTGTATTGATTTCTGCTCTGAGGTTGATTATTTCCTGCTGTCTACTCCTTCTAGGTAAATTTGCTTCTAATTGTTCTAAGGTTTTCAGCTGTGCTGTTAGTTCTCCAGTGTGGGATTTCTCTAGGATTTTTGTCTTATAGGCATTTAGTGCTATGAATTTTCCTCCTAAGATTGCTTTCATTGTGCCCACAAGTTCAGGTATATTGTGGATTTATTTTTGTTAAATTCTAGGAAGACCTTAATTTCTTTCTTGACCTAGAGTGGGTTCAATTGAGGGATGTTTAGTTTTCATGAGTTGGTAGTATTGGTTTCATGAGTGAGAAGAGATACACACTACCAAGGCCACACAAGGGTTTATTTAAGAGAATTCCCAGGCAGGTACAGAAGCAAAACAGGAGAGGAAGAGATAAGGAGAGAGAGACTGAAAAGTGCTAGGTCTCTTTTAAGAGAAGGGGTGTGTACAGGTTTACCTAGTCACGTTTAGGGCGTACCTCTGTATGCTTCATGATTCCAGGGAGGTGCTTCTGTAAGCAGTGCCACAGGGTTTATGCAGCCATGCCCAGGAGCATGTCTCTGAACAAGGTGCATTTCACCTGAGTGGAGTTGGCTCAACTACATGGAGTGCTAGGAATCCTTACAGGTAGGCTTTCTGTGATTTTTGATGTTGTTGAACTCTAACTTTAGGCCCTGGTGGTCTCATATGATACAAGGAATTATTTTCATTTTTTGTATCTATTGCTATTTGTTTCATGTCCAATTATGTGGTCAATTGTAGAGAAAGTTCCATGTGGTCCCAAGAAATATGTATATTCCTTTGCTTTTGAGTGGAAGCTTCTGTAAATATCTATTAAATCCATTTTCATCATAACCTCTGTTAGACTCCTTACTTCTCTGTTGAGTCTCTGTCTGGTTGACCTATCCAAGGGTGAATATCCAAGTGGGGTATTGAAGTCTCCCACTATTAGGGTGTGATAACTGATGTGGGATTTGAGCTTTAGTAGTGTTTCTTTTACATAGATAGGTGCCCTTATATTAGGGCTATAAATATTCAGGATTGAAATCTCCTCTTGACCAATTTTTCCTGCAATGAATAAGTAATGTCCATCTTAGTCCCTTTTAATAGATTTTAGGTTGAAGTCTTTTGTTAGATATTAGGATGGCATCCCCAGCTGGTTTCTTAGGGCCATTTGATTGGAAAATCTTTTCCCAACCCTTTACTCTGAGCCTGTGTCTGTCTTTGTGGTTGAGGTGTGTTTCTTGTATGCAGCAGAAGGATGGCTTCTGTGTTTGTATCCATCTTGTTAGTATCTGCTATTTTTGGTGGTAGCTTGTACGTAATTCTTTTCTCTGGGCTTTTCTTCTGTGGGATTATTGAATGTTTGTGGTTTCATGATTGTATCTTGGATCCTTAGGTTGGAGTTTTCCCTTTAATGCTTTCTGCAATTGCTAAATGCAATGCTTTAATGCAGTCTCACTTTGTCATGAAATGTCTTGTATACTCCATCTATGGTGGTTGATAATTTTTCTGGGTATAGTAGTCTAGGTTGGCAGCCATGCTCTTTTATTGACTGTATAACAAGCCCTTCTCGCTTTCATTGTTTCCATTGAATATTCAGGAGTTATTCTGATGGGTCTCTCTTTATAGGTAAGTTGGTCCTTTCCTTTTGCAACTCTTAAAATTTTCTCTTTTTTCTGTATGTTTTGTAGCTTGATTATTATATGGCGTGCTGAATTTTTTGGTGGATCATATCTATTTGGTGTTCTGTAAGCTTCTTGTATCTTTATAGGCATTTCCTTCTTTAAGTTAGGAAAGTTTTCTTCTATGATTTTATTGAATACATTATCTGTGCCTTTGAGCTGTATTCTTTTCCTTCTTCTTTTCCTATTATTCTCAGGTTAGGTCTTAACATGGTTTCCCAGATTTCCTGAACATTTTGTGTTATGGCTTTTTTGGTTTTAGTATTTTCTTTGACTGATGTATCTATTTCCACTACTGAGTCTTCCACTTCAGAGATTCTCTCTTCCATCTTTTGGATTCTGTTGGTTATGCTTGTATCTGTAGTTCCAGCTCTTCTCTTCAAGTTTTCTATTTCCATCTTTGCCTCATTTTGCGTCTTTTTTATTGCTTCTATTTCAGTTTTTAGTTCCTGGCCTGTTTTCTTTTTTGGTTTACCTTTTCTTGGTTTTCTTTCAAGGGTTTGTTCATCTCTTCCAATTTTTTGTTTGTATTTTCTTCTATTTCTTTAAGGGAATTTTTTATATCTTCTTTGAAGGCTTTAATAATATTCATAAAGGTGCTTTTGCTATTGTTTTCTTCTGTTTCTTCTTCATTGTTCAGGTCTTGTAGTTGTAGAACCAGCAGTTTCTTCTGATGTTGCCCTGTTGTTCTTTATATTGTTATATGTATTTTTGCACTGGCATCTGCCCATGGCTTCAGTGGTTTAGGATTAGGCAGCTTCTTGTTGGTTGAGGCAAGAGGGCTTGTGTGTCTCCTGTCTCCTGTGGGCAAGATATCTGCTCGAATTCTGACTCTGCTCTTGATAGGGATCTGAATTTCAAAGCCTCAGTCCTTCTCTGATGATGCAGTTCACCCTGGAGGCTGGGCCTAGCCAGGCAAGGTCCCCTCTTTTAGGTGTGGCTGAAGGAGCTCCTCATATTCAAAGCCTAGCTCCTATCTGCTAGGGAGAGTCTGAGATCAGACCCTAGGGTTTGACTCCGATCCCAGAGAGGGACTCTCAGTGCGTGTGGTCCAGGTGCCAGAATCTGCTCACCCCTGGATGGGGGTCTGAATTTCAAGGGCCTATTTTACTCTTGATACATAATAATAACACAAGGCACAACTTGAAGATGTGAAGCAAGGAGAACATTCCTCCATTGCTGGTGGGAGTGCAAACTAAAATGGCCATGATAGAAATCGATATGGCAGTTCCTCAGAAAATTGGGTATTTATCTACCTCAAGATGCAGTTATACCATTCTACCCATAGAATACCCGATGCTTCCACAAAAAGTACTTGCTTAACTCTGTTCACTGTGGTTTTCTTTATAATAGCTAGAAACTGGGAAGAAACCTTGATGTTTCTCAACTGAAGACTGGATGAAGAATTTGTGGTACATTTACACAATGGAATATTACTCAGTGGTTAAAAAGATAGGACATTATGAAATCTGAAGGCAAATGGACGGAGCTAGAATAAAAAAACAAAAGCAAACCAGTCTTGAGTGAGGTAACCCATATCCTGAAAGACAAATATGGTTAGGAGGAGAGCAAGGGAAAGAAGCATGACTCTCTCTGGGTATGGGAAATACAATAGATTTTGCTGATGAACTGGGCTGCCAATGGGAAAGGAAGAAGGAGGGAGGGATCAGATAGGAGGGATAGAGGGAGAGGAAGCATGAATTTTTTTTGGGGGGGAGACTGCTGGAGAGTAGAAAGATAGTTCAGTGAAAACTTCCTGAAACTGAGGGTGACCCTAGTGAGCATTCCTAGAAATGGAGGATACAGAGTATCAACTGGCCATCTTTGGTAGTCAACAAGGCATCCAGTGGTGGGACTGAGTTTATATTCAGGCGCATTGTTGGCAGAAGAGATTCTGTGGAAATTCCTAACTATCCCAGGCTAATGCTAGGACAGATAATCTTCTGCAAACTGACAAGAGTCCCCATTGCTGAGTATAACTTCTACTCAGTCCATCAAATATAGAGAGCTCAAGCTGGTGCCAGCTTGACGCCTTCACTTCTATATTCTAGTATCTTTGATGTGAGAAGGGACTTTGTAGGCTCCAGAAAGAAAAACCTGGACATCAACCGAGCCACAAAACCTTCCAATTCAATTTGTCCTTCCTGCAAGATGCCATGGCCTACATTGCCTTCATGGCCAGGAACTGAAGATGCCTAGGGACCCCAGGGGAGGGGAGGGGAGAAGAGGAGAGAGATCAATGAAATGATTTCCAATGATATTCTGCTATACTCATAATCAGTCAGTGCTTTGACCAGTCATCAACAAAGAAACTTCCTCCAGCACCAGCTAGGAGTAGAGACCCACAGCCAGACATTATTCAGAGAGTATCCAATAGTAGTTCATCATTTGGTCCCTCCCTTCTGAGATACAGGGTGGAGAAGAAGGGAAGAAAATACTGTAGAAGCCAGAGGAAATGGAAGATACCCAGAGAACATGGCCCACCAAAACAACTAAGAAGGGTTCACAGAGATTGAAACAAGGGAAAAGAATCTTTATTTTTTACTGGTGGGATTGCAAACCCATATAGCCATTTTGGAAATCAGTGTGACTATTTCTCAAGAAACTAAAAATGTAACAAATGTGTACCATTCTTGAATATGTATCCAAAGGTATAAACTAATATATCAGAGATGTTTGCCATAAAAATATATCATATGGGATGCACCATGGTTTTAAATAGCATGCATTCATTGTCTTCTTGTCTGATCATAGCTAAAGTGAGTCTTCTGCTTCAGAGTCCTAAAAGTAGAAATTCAAAATTCAACAAAGCTGTTGTCTCAATTCAAGACTCTACTAGGAAGATTCAGATAAGCTGATGCAGATGTTGGCAAGACTAGATTCTCTAAAGGAACAGACAGAATAAATATATATGAGGCATAGCCCACATTAAATTAAGGGTGAAAATTAGGAAGAACTGTAGTTAGAGATCTAGATAACATGGATCCCTTCATGACACTGAGACCTAAATTTTAATGCTGAGCTCCCAAGATATATAATGTTGACAGTTTTGGAAGAATAATCGTCAAATATGGCCAATGTTACATGATATGAATTATCATGCTTAGGTCAAACACAGAAAGAAAAATGTTCCCCATTTGTCATATTTAGCTTCAGCAGTCAAATTAACACATATATAGATTATCCTCTGGTCATTTCTGTAAGGCATTTTTTTAATGCTAATTGGTATAAAAGGATCCAGGGCAAGTCAATAAGCAATGCTCCTGTATAATCTCTGCTTTGTTTCCTGCCTATAGGTTCTTGCTTTGAGTTCCTGCCTTGGCTTCTCTTGATGATAGATAGCAAAGTGTAAGATGAAATAATTTTTATCTTTCCCCAAGTTGCCCTTGGTTGTGGTACTATCAAAGCAATAGAAAGCAAGTTAGAGCATAATTTTATAAAATTTAAAAGATGAAAGGATGATGGAAGTGGAGATTTTGATCAAAAGCTTTTGGCAAAAGCTTTCAGTTTAAGCTTTTACATTCACATGTTAAAGTCCCTGAGAGGCCCTAAAGTAAATAAACACATTGGCCTGCATTTTTCAATGTCTTTGACTTGGGAACTCTATTTTTCTAGGATAATACCTTAGGAACACTTTGGAAAATACTGCCTTGCATAATCCAAATATGTCACTAGGAACAGTTACAGGTAACATAATGTCATTCAGAGAAGATATATTGTTTATGTACTGAAAAATGGAGTCTAGGGTCTGAAGTTGTTTCAACACAACATCTGAAGATATATTTCCCAAGATAATCAGAGGAACTATGCTTGGATTGTAAGTAAGTTATCTTTAGGAGCAAGAAATCATGAGAAACATAAAATCTACTTTCATGGATGGGAGAAGACAATCTATGAGCAATAAATCCTCTCCCTTTTCAACTGAAATCTCCCTCAGCTATCATCCATAGATAGGCTCCAGTGAGTTTAGCATGATACATAACAGTGACCGTTTCTTTTTCACATAGTTATGATACTTGCTTTCTGAGTTATTACCGTTGGGTAGCACTGATGTGATTTGCATAGCAACTGGTTCAGGAAAACTGTATTCCACATAATGGAAACCTTGGAAAGCTGGGCAGTTCATGCATGAAGCACTCTAATAAAAGGAAAGAAATCCAGAAGTGATTTTAGGAGCTCATGAGCCACTAATTTGGGCAAATGGTATTAATAATCAGTTCAATGCCCTGCTAAAAGACACAAGAAGGTTCTGTCACTTAATAACTGGACATATTCATGAACTGTTGAACTAGGACCTAACATTTTCATTTGCAAGATATTTCATTTACAAGAATAATTCAGAAAAATGCATTGTTAGTATATGAAAATTGGCCCCCAAAGTAGCAAAATGCCTAAGAAAGAAATTAAACCAGGATAGCACAGAGTCCAACTCACTTGGGGGCAGGAAGCATTATCCCAAATGTTAGAAATAAATGAAAAACAATGCTTCCTTCTGGCTGAAAAAATGTCTCTCTTCAATCTAACTATTCAAAAGTGGTACCTTCCTGGTTCTAGACTCTAATAATAAAAGGTCCATAGACTCCTGTAATGGTTTTGTTTTATTTTTCTATTTACAATATGCTGAAAATTATAGGCAGAAGACAATTCATCAGTTACTCAGGGCACTCATGGTGGTTTCAACTATTGATGGCTGCAGTCATCTCAAGCTAAATTCAAACAGAAAAAAAAAACCATAAATAATTGCATGTACCACATTCATCTGACTAAGCAGCATTTCTGTTTTATCTGTATTTATCAGATCTGTTCATATGCTTATCATTTCTCTCTTGGGTCTCTTGTTCATTAGGTAAGGATTATAACTATAGATTACTTCACTCATGCACATACTTGATCCCTAAGTACTACAAGGCCAACCATCAATAAGTGATTACTTCTCTATATATTTGGTTAGTACTCAGTAACTTATTACTTGATTCAGTGATGGTACATGGGTAATCATAATAAGCTAATCATCTGTCAATTATGAAAAATACTTCTTTTAATCTTAATCAGTTTTCAAATTTCTCTTTCTTTTTTATCAAATGGCACAAATAAAACTGTTATTCCTGTAGGCTTAAACACTGTAGGACTTTCATATCTTTATACACTCAAATCACTTTTTGTTCTTAATTTTCTTTTCTGTTAGCTTAGTTTTATAGTTTTCTGTACTTAAGATCCCTGATGAAATATAAGCCTTTGTGTTTATAGCCATGATTTCTCATATCTAGGAAGGTTGGACAAGTGAATAGTGAATTATTATCATTTACATTCCTACCAATTATCTGTCCAGGAGGCTGTAATCTTCTCTGAATGTGAGAACAAGAATTTGTTAGTGAGAATGTGTGCCTTCTCACTTACTACATCCCAAGACAGCCTTTTCTGCATTTTATGTAAATTTCTAATTATTTCTTCATATATTTCTTCAATGTGGTGATATGTTGTATATTCAATAAAAAAAATAGTCCTTAATATCAGAGGACAGAGCCAAGCCATGAAAGTTAGGGAGTAGTAACTCAGGCCCAGCACTTGGGAGGCAGAGATCTTCTGGATCTCTGTGAGTTCAAGGCCAAACAGAGTCAGGTGGTGATAGCACCCACCTCTAAGCCTAGCTCTAGAAATGTTGAATGAAGAAGTAAAGTAGCTGGGTCGGGGGAAAGAAATATAAGGCAGGAAAAGGTATAAGTTCTTCTCTTTTGCCTGTGTACCTAGTCAGTCTGAGGGTTCATGGAGATAGGAACTATTACACTGTTCAGCCAGAGAAGTTTTCTGAGTGAGAATTCTCTATGGTTTGTTCCCTGTCTCTCTGATATTCTAGATTTTCCCTACTATCTGGCTCTAGGTTTCTATTATAATACTACATAGAATATGTGCAATAATAGAATAATCATAATAGGCTAGAGATAAAGCACAAAACTTGGTATGGGTAAATGGATTAATGGAATACATGGGAAAGTGCTTGCACCACAAGCAATCACATAAATTGCTCAATATGATGGAGTTCAGATCTGCAATTCAGAACTGAACAAATAAGATAGGCAGAGTCCTGGATCTCATTGGCTGGCAGCTTAGCTGAATCAGTGAGCTCCAGGTTCAGTGATAAACTCTTGTCTTAAAAATTAAGGCTGAGAGATTAGAGGTAGGAACTCAAAGTCAATCTCTTGTCTCCACATGCAGGTGTATCACTCATGTAAATATAAAGAGAAAAAATATAAATGGTACATCCTACAAATGTACTATTCAAGATAATAATATACAATCAAATGTAGCTGTCGAGCATTTAATAATGATACATCCAAAACAAGATGGCCTCTAAGTATTAAAATCTATACTACATGGGCTCTGGATGTCTTACTAGGTTGATTATTGTAACTTGGAAAGTTCACAGGTGGGTAAGAATAGTGACTTCCTTTATTATCTGGTAACATCTGTAGCACATTCCAGCATTATCACAAATAACCAGTAAGGATAAAACTTCCAGGTGACACTCAAGGAATGAATATTGAAAATGTGGCACAGTCACCCAGTGGAATATCACTCAAATATTAAGATAAACAAAGTACAATTCTCAGGAAAGTGGATCAAGCTGGGAATAATCATTCTGAGAGAAGTAACTCAGATCCAGATAGGCAAATGTTTTGTGTGACATTTACGTATGTTGTATCTTCAACAATAAGATCATACCATCAGATCCAAAAAAGTAACCAAGAACAATGAAAATATCCTGTAATGTTTGGTGGATCTAAGGAAACTCACTGTACAACAATTACAAAAGAGACAACTTATTTCAAATAACTCACTGGGCTTTTTATTTGTCAGCTTGTGGTGTCTAATAGAAGCTTTGCCAAACCATTATAGGGTAACTCCATTTGGTCACTTTCTATATATGTGCATATATAGGAAACTTCAACAATAGTAGTCTTCCATGTGATTTTTTTTCAAAAAACCTTTAGTATTATTTATCACTTAACATTTCTTCATCGACCTTGCCCTTCCATCTTCTACCCCAAGTTAGCCCTTCCTTCATGTTGCCCCTTAGCCCTTTGTATCATGGTGA